>VYYJ01002539.1:0-20873 GCA_021029165.1 Cyphoderus albinus | reverse complement strand
ACTTCAGAGATTTATTGACAAAAAATTTGAAATCTCTGCGTGATTGTAAGTTAATTAAATGATCAGCTGATTTCCGTCTAACTTCCAACCGATAATCCTTTATGTAGAAAGTGCCGGTTTTTTCTTTCAATTTTAACCTGACCGATATTAAATTTCATTCGTTTTGGGTATGAAGACCACTTAACTTGCCAGTATCTTTCCATCAGTCTAACCGCTTGAGCAGCTTTAGTTTCTGTGTTTAGTTGGTATTTTGAAACCTCGGAAAGCGATTTTCACGCTGTTTACTTTTTTGGTCTGTTTCCCACTGGTTTCCCACGCCATCATCGCTGATAACACGAATGCGACTTTTGTTTCTCTTCCCTCTGTTTTCATTCTCTTGTCCATGAAGCGGGGATTTTTCGATTTCCCTTAAAGACATAGAACCTTCGATAGCTTCTTAATCAAATAGGTCGAAAGGAGTAAACGGACTAATAAAACTTTTATTATAAAATTCAGTCATTAGTCGTAAATTTAATCGCCACGGAAAATGCAATTTCGTAGCTGCCATAAGAAGCTTATGCTTTATTTTAATTCACAGTAATAAACATTAGCATAAATCGGTGTATTTTTTAAATTTTATACGAATATTTGCACCAGAGATTTAAGTAAAATACCTGAGACAATGTAGATCTTTTGTATTTTTTTGGCATTTTGATATTTATTTTATGTCTGAATGGTTTGTTGTTGACCGCTTTTTTATATTGTTTCCAAAATTCCGATGACTTGGGCCGCCGCCTCCACTTCTTTCTTCGTTGAAACGCCACTCGGTTAAAGTGCGTTCCGTATAATATATATCACTTCACTCTTTGTCGGTAGTTTTGGAATTCGAAACTACAATAAAACAAAACACACAATTTTAAACCTCTCACTTCGCTTTTACGCGAGGTGCAAGGTCGTACAATATTGTCACTTTAGTTTCTCACAGAGTATGGCTCGTTGAACTCATTTAACACAATATTGAGACGTCGTGCGGTTACTACTAAGGGGAGAAGTCACCCTCATTATCACTTACGTGATCTGTCGCGTTTTCACAAATACGAAAAATGAAGCTCTTCTTGTCCAGGTAAGAAAATTATAAAATTAAAGATGCTGAGTCTTGTTAAAATACTTGTGCCATTCAATTACGCGTATTTTTTGTTACATTTTTCATTTGTCATCATGGATCACAAAGAAGACTAACTTCCAGTTCAAGGTGATCCAGAGCCTCCAGACAATATTGAGCTAGTTGTCGTTACAGACGCAATAGTGTGATAGAAGTGTACAATCTGCACGTTAGAACCGGTATCGAATCTGACGAATTATTATCTGTTGCTTGACTAATGTATAGGTTCGGCCTCAGATTTTAAAATCGCATTTTCTCAACTGTGAACTGTATTCCTTTTGTCCACAATATCAATAGCCGATGTCGTCCTTATAGTACTTATTGTTGTACTCCTTCCGCACGATGTAGATATTGGAAGGCTTGCTTTCTTCAATCTTCAACTTCTAAGTGCGTTAGATGACGCAACTCGTGAATCTTTCATTGCTTCCGTATTATTTTTTTGTGGAATCTGGGTAGTGGTCAGATTTTAGTTCGTTCCGTGTTCGCTTCGAAAGCACCTTTATTGATGTCTCCTCTTCGGTGGTAGTCTCTAGTCAGAACATTGTGTATTGGCTGGTGGCAGTAACATTGCGGTCCTGTTGTGCTACCAGTGGACTTTCATTTCATCCCTTTCTCCTGAGTTTTCGCTGCCTCTGGACAAGATGTATTATTGTCTGGAGGCCGCAAAGTGTTTCTTGTTTTCGTTAGCCCTGTGATTAAGTGGGTGTCGTGAATATTCAGCAGATGTACTTGTAGTTAAATTGCATCTGTACTCTCGCTTAAATTTTGCGCTTTTGTAGAATGCTTCAAAATAATGAATGATGTGAGTACTGGTGCGGTCTACTGCTGAGCTATATTGTTACAGGTTTAGGTGGAGCCATAATTAAAAAGTGTTTGTCGTTCAATTGCTGTGATTAAAATTATGTACGTATGAATCATTCGCGGATTAAATGAAAGGATGATTACGTTTTTATATGTTTTAGTTATATACTATTTGAATTAATATAATTGGGTTCTAAATTGAAAACTATTAATAAATAGGGAGATTGTTTTGTGTTGTGGTGTTAACAATTTCAGAGTGAAAGTTAAAGTTAGTGATGCATAAGTTTGAACTGAAAAACTAAAATTATTATCTATGCCAGAGTACTGTGAGTTAGTGCATGCAAACCAAAATTAACTACATAATGCAAAGAATTTTGTTGATATTTGAATATACGATGTTTAAAATAATTTAGGGTAACAAAATTTTTACTTTATTATGGGTTTATTTGTTTGTGATATTCAAAACATGCGATGCTAATTTACCATATGTATCTTAATTTTATATTACGAGTCGTTTTACATGGTGTAGTGTTGCAAAATAAAACTGCTTTTAATAACAATGTCACGAGTTAACGATACATTTGAAGTTGTTATTGTAAATTTGTTTTAATTACAAATAAACTAAACTAACGTAATGTTAAAAAGTAATAATATTAAAATAAAACTGTTCCCTTGTAGCATTCCTGTGTAACAAAAATAACTTTTAATTTTTCAATTTTCAAAAACAGAAACTGTTTCCATTATATTAACATATATATTATTTATATGTCTTCTAAATCTACAATTTAATTATACTCATACATCATTTACAAATTGATTTATTTGAATTTACAAATTAAGAAGCTAAACAAAAACATATATGGTTTGTTCAGTGTAGTTAAATAAAAGGTTCACAAAAAACTAGTGCTCGTTTTTTCGTCTAGTAGTGCTTTTACATATTTTTATTATTATAATAACATTATGCATCAATTATCAGCAATAGCAATATCATTTCTACAGTATACATCATAACAATCTATATTATATATTACATATATTAGTTGTTAAAACAATAATTGCAGCATGTTCTAGAAAAAAGACGTTTGTCGCTCCTCCTACATTGAGTGAGGGGTTCCTGGTATTTTATTTCCAAAATATAAAAGTAACGTACATAAAGCGTTGACAGATGGAAAGTTTTAACATATATTGCGCAGTTTTGAATTCTTACAGTCCGTTATGGCAATGAATATTTCAACGTTAAAGTAATGAAGCACAAGTCGACAAAATAAATTATTAAATTTTCTAATAAATAAACCATTTATTACGGGATAATTGGAATAATCTCCTTTAACCTTGGCTAATACTTAAGTAGTAAACTCCTTACTCTGGTTTAAAAAAAGGCATGTCTCTGTAAAAATATATTGACCTAATTTTGATAAAAGCTTGCAACTACATTGAGCAAGAATTCAAAAATGTTTTACTATTTTTATTTACTTATATTATAAATGAGTCTGATCAGTCACTAAGTTATTCGTATATCACGAAACAATTAGTGAACCTTTTAATTATTAGTTATTTTTGAAACTTAACGCATTGTGTAGGACATTCAATCAAATTATTTGTGGTTACATATTTTGTCAAGGAGGAATTATGACATATTTTGCGAAAGGAAGCAGCTATACAAATATTTAATGTGAACATCAAAAATACAAAACTATCAAAGAAAATAATCGTGGAATCTCGAGATGATTGAACTAATATTTTTGAATTCAACATCTCTGCAATGTTGCTAATTTGTAATATAAAAATTTCCTTCAAATCTGCTACATTGAGACAGGATAAAATAAATTCCTAAGTTCTCGAATAAAATTATGTTTATTTTTAGCGCATAATGTTTTTGTGGGATAAATGCTATTCATAGGTCGTGAAGTGTTTACATCGTATTTTAACGTTAGGTATCTCGTGGTAACCGTCGGTACTGCCCAATTTATTTGTATAATACACGGCTTTATTTTCACTAAAAGTGTTATAAACAAATAGGAATATACCCAAATATTTGTTGTTTTCCCAACCGCAAACCGTACCCAATTAAGATGCGTGCGTGTGAATTAATCCGTGTAGCTTAAAATAGGAGCCAAGCTGTGGCAAGTCTGTTGAACAAGAACGGTAGACAAAGCTAGTAAGAATATTTCCTATTCTCCAGTTTCACACAACCCATGTTGTCGTCAGCAGAAAGTGTTCTGCTCCTCGTAACCATGATTTCACGCATTGTCCAAATTAGGCACAACACCAAACACATGCTCTCGCACTCTTATACGGGTTGCTAAATAGAGAATAATATTCTGTTCAAAATATTCGTTAGCGTTTTGAAATACAACATTTTATACAACAACATGAAATACAACAATACAGCATAACCGCATCTGAATAATATCCTAATGATTTAAATGAAGATTCCTTCAAACCATTGTTAACAAAATCCCTGCGCCTACACGAAAATCATTTTAAAAGTTTTTTTTCAAATCTAGAATCCTCTGATTTCTATATAAAAAAGAGGTTCACTCGTATGATACTTTATTCATGCAATCCATAAAAATCTTTAAGAGTCAAGGACAAAAGGCGGCGTTCATGCCCAGAAAGTGCAAGAGCAATTGCTTTTCAACCAAGTTGGAGGTTTTCATGGCAATTATCACTACATTGAATAATTTGTAGTCCAACTTCACCATTAGTATTTTAACTCCGATTTGATACGAATGTATAAGCGTCATTGACAATATTTTGCTGCTTTCTGAACCCTAAATTGAAACCTCTTGGTTTTGTCCGAATCCTACGACGATTTACTTGAAGTGTATGAGTAACTGAATATTGTTTTTGAATCAACTGCTCTTACATTGAGTAGTGAATTATATCTATTAATTCAAGAATGTGTAAAAACACTGCAAAAATGGAACTCTCGTGCCATATCTAATAACAATGTAAATCGTTCTGGTTGTTAATTAGAGAGGGCATTGCGAACGTTGTAAGCTTACATAGTTCAGCTAATTAAGTTCGCTTATTTATATAGGATTGCAAACAATTGTGTCTACATGAGCAAATAATACTTTGCAGTATAATTTAAAGGTATCTCTGAAACTAAAGCGATGGTGAAAATTTCGTGGTCACCAGGAATTCTTCTTCCAAACAAAAATAAACTTGTTTCTAAAGAAACGGATCTTGAGAGAGGACCACATTCTATACCGACATTCACCCACGCTATATTTTCAAAACATAAAAGCAACGTACACAAAGCGTTGACAAAACGAAAGTTTAAAGTGTATTGCGTAGTTTTGAATTCTTAGAGCCCTTGTGGTAATAACTGTTTCAACATTGAAGCTTTGAAGCTACCATTAATTTTGATAAAAGCTTGCAACTATGTATATTGAGCAAGAACTCAGAAATATTTTACTATATTTATTTATTTATACATATATAAATGAGTCTCATCAGTCAGTAAGTTACTTGTATATGACAAAACAGTTAGTGAACCGTTTCATTGTTAACGTCGTCACCATTTGCAATTCCGTAAGCGCTGAAATTAGTTACATTCACCTTGAAGTCCTTAAGCTGTGGTCAAACTCAACGCGAATCGCAGTATCGATGTCAAAATTGACTTCGGTTACCAGAATAGTCCTGTTGAACTCTGCTTAATACTAAATCTATTATTCATTTGTTATTTAACTCATATGTAACTGTTATTTATTTTACTTCTGTTTCAAATCGTTATATCCATTAAAAAATATATTTACATCACCCTTACATTAGATTCTAATGATAAGAAGTACAAATTAATTTCGACAAAATTTTTGCAGCTACATTGAGCAAGAATTCAGAAATATTTTACTATTTTTATTTAGTTATATATAAATGAGTCTCATCAGTCACTAAGTTATTTGTATATGACAAAACAGTTAGTGAACCTTTTCATTGTCAACTATTTTTGAAACTTAATCGGATTGTGTAGGACACTCAATCAAATGAATTGTGGTTATAAATATATTTTGTCAAGGAGACAAAATTATCACATATTGCGAAAGAAAGCAGCCATAAAAATATTTAATGTGAACATCAAAAATGCAAAACTATCAAAGAGAATAATCGTCAGAAACAGGAGATGATTCAACTAATATCCTTGAACTCAACATTTTTGAGACAGGAGAAAGTAAATTCTTAAGTTCTCGAATAAAATTATGTTTATATTTTAGCGCATAATGCTTTCGCATTGAAATCATGCTAATTAGAAGTAACTAAGTTTAATTGAAGTTTTTTAAGCTATTTGGTGTCTCGTGGGACCCGTCGGCCCTTCCAAATTTATTTATTTTCAGTATCGTCACCATTTTCACGTCTATAAGTTTCATCTTCAAGCTGTGGTCAAGTTCAACGCGAAAGGCGAATCGCAGCATCGATGTCAAAATTGAGTTCGGTTACCAGAACAGCGTAGTTCAACAGATAGGCTGACTCGAAGTATGAAAGAAAAGTTTATCTACAATTTAAAAAATTCGGTTTCACTCATCCTGAGTGAAGTAAAGGACAAAAGGCGCTGTTCATGCCGAGAATGTGCCAGAACAATGCCTAGCTGGAGGTTTTCATGGCAATTATCACTACATTGGATAATATGCAATTTGCGGTCGGACTTCAATAATAGTATTTCCAATTCAATACCAATGTCTAAGTATTGATGATATAATTTGCTGTTTTCTTAGCCCTAACTGAAACCTATTGAAAAAGGAAGATTGGTACATGTCGCTGGATGCAGCGGACCGGCGTTCATTTGCAAGATTTTATGATTTTCAAAATTTATTTGTCAAAAATCTTTATTGGATTTCATGGGGAAATGAATGATAGTCAAGGGGGCCCTAATTCGCGAAATATTTTGCAAACCCTTCAGATTCAACCAAAATGTCATATATGGATGAATCTTGCTATACCATTTGAAATAGCAAAAAAATTCGGATTCAGATTGTGCTTTTCCTTTGCCGAGATTTGCGTTGCTATCTTCCTTAAAAGGTGATTTATTGTGCATCTTTTTATGGTTTGTATCAGAGTTTTCGAAAAGTTCGCGGAGTTTCTACACAGAATGAGCACTTTGAATGCAGATGATATTTTTGTTGAAATCAGCGACGCTGATAGGACTACAGAACCAACTTTTAGGTTATTTGGAGTAACATTTATTTTTTTATGTTTTGGTAGTGCCAGTGGAATAAAACCCAGAAAGACTGATTTTCACTTTCCTAGGGTCGCATTGTGGAAATGCATGTTTTTCCCTAAACCCAATTCCTACAACCTTGGTAGAGTTAGAAACAGCATTCAAAGTAGTACCTTTTGCCACCAAAACACTTATGTGAATTGGCAAAATCTCTAGTAATAATGACTGTCAAATTTATTATCGAAAATCAGGTCGACGTTAAAAAATTATTTTCAACTGAATAAAACAGCATATAGCAACGAAATGTTTTCCAAACATACAACACCATCAGAATCGGAATGTTTTGCTCTTTCGAATGGCGTGTGACTCATCAGAGACTGATCCATAGCCCAAGGTATGCCATTTATGGTATGGTCCTTTTTCCGCGCTAAATGGAGAATTATCATGGGCAGGGCGCCCTATCCTACCCATGCCAAATTCTTTGCCTAAACAAAAACTCCTACCAATTGACTAATCATGACCTCTAACTAACCAATATTTACTCCCCATTGTGCAATCGTGACTAGATTTGAGTCGTGATTAACTGAGCAATGCAAATACACTCCAGATGGAATCTAAACTAATGAAGGCGTTGTTATCGTTCAACTTGCCCAAAAAAATCATTTTGGCGCATTACGGTAACAACGTGTAAATAGGCTGTACAGTTAAATACATTCAATTTATCACACTATACTAAACTTAAATGTGAAAATTAATTAGATATTTTAATGGATACGATAAATGTGATAACCGAGATTTCAAGATAATAATAGCTAAAAATTAACGTAATTTTATTATTACATGCTATATATAAAACAAAGAAGCGAAAACAGAGTCTTTAACTTAAAGGGAAAAACAATTTTGCCGTACGAAATTTTGTGAGGAATTTTTCATTAGACATTTTTTTCACTTAATACGCCGCCGACTACAGTTTTATTAAAATTATATACTGAAAAATATCATAATCAAAATGTATATTGATAAAAGGGACAAAAATGAAATTTAATTCATTTTAAATTGGCCACTTGTTAAAACAATAATTGTAGCATGTTCTAAAAGAAGACGCTTGTCGCTTCTACATTGAGCGACAGGTCAGTGATATTTTATTTCCGAATCATAAAAGCAACTTACCTAAAGCGTTAACAAAAGGAAAGTTGTGAAGTATATTACCTAGTTTTGAATTCTTGGATTTGTTATGGCAATGAATATTTCAACATTAGAGTAATGAAACGCAAGTCGACAAATTAAACAATTAAAATATTCGTGTGGAACGCTCACACAAAAATGCGGAAAACCATTTTAATACACAATAATGATTTCATTAAAAAGTGTAATGTAAAGGGAGGAGCATGTGTCAGGTGTGTCAGTAATCTTAAACAAGAAAGAAAACGGCTTTGTTACAAACAATTTACTATGGCTACATGGGATTATCCTCTTGACCCTGGCTAATACTAAATCAGTAAATGTTTTCATTTTATCTTGTTTACTTTGGTTTTAAAAAGTTAGACTTCGCGAATTGTCCAAATTATTCACAAGCACCCAAACGTTTATACAAGTTGCTAAGTAGACAATAATATTCTGTTTAAAATGCCCGTTAACGTTATGAAATAAAAACTTTCTCAATGTCCACCGAAATTCTTTCAAATGAACATACAGTAGACAGGAATTCGAGCTCGAAATATTCCATCTCTACCATTCCTAACATAACCTGACATTTAAATCTTACACTATGTGATAACAACAGCCATAATATGACCAAAAACTTCCGAATTACCATCAATGTTGAAATTGAGCTTTGGTAGCTTACTACATCGGTATATATTATTTCTTTCGATAGGTTTGGATTTGGGAATACTACGCAACCACATTTAGCGTAGACTCACGGATTTCACCATTTTTATCCTGACTACTTCATGCAAATTGTTTTAACGGAGTTTTTAATCTGGAAATCTTAATGTTTGCTACATTGAAACAAGAGATTCTCTCATATTATACACTAATTAAATCGGTTACTACAAATAGTTCTTGCAATTCCGAGGTAATTAATTTGTGATCAGTAATTTTTGAAAGTAAAAATGTTTGGTCTGAGCCTTGACGAATATCACACAAGAATACATTACTTGTATGGAAATTTTAATATTGATTTGAATAAAACTGTTTAAAAAAATTTAATTTATGCATGTGTTATACGACAATATATTAGCATTCTGTCATTTAATTTGTCAAGTTTACATTCTCTAAGCGAGCACCTTCCACCAGTTACCATCAGCAGTGAACCTTGGCAACTTTCGTATTCTTTTACCTCTCCTAGTAACAGGATCCTCGATGCTCTGGATTGTGGATTATACTAAATACAAATAGTATAAATAGCTAGAAGGCCAAAGTACAAACCACAGAGGCAAAAATCCAGTTATAAGGAACATAAAGCATTTCTGAAAGTGCGTAAAACGCAGGCGTGAGCAAATATTGCGAATGCACCAAAACACGAGCTTTAAGTGAATTCTTACAAGAGACTTAGGTGGTCTGTCACCACCAAAACTGGAGTAGTAGAATTGTAGTATAAATTGGAAAAAATGGGTGGATTTTCTTAAAAAGCCTACTAGAAGAAATATTAACAACACAAGAAATTGACTAGGCTTAAGCCAAATAACACCAATGTGATCAAAATTGAATCTGACCTCAAAGCTTTGGTTGACTCGAAGTATGCAAGAAAAGTCTCCCTATAAAATGCCAGTTTTTCTGATTGTGAGTGAAATTAATGAAATCAAGGACAAAAGGCGCCGTTCATGCCAAAAATATGCAAGAAAAATACTTTTGCTACCACGTTGGAGGTTTTCATGGCAATTATCACTACATTGAATAATTTGCCGTCTGACTTTACTATTAGTATTTTGACTCCGATTCAATACGTATGTGTAAGCGTTGTTGACAATATTTTGCTCTTTATTGTACCGTAACTTGAAACCTCTTGCAACGAAAATGTATGACTATCGGCATACGAGTCATAATGAGGTTGTTTGGTGTGCAACAATGAATTTGAATGGTTTTGTATAAAAACCAGATATATTTTAAAACAGACACGGTGCAATTAGCAAACATTACGAAATAGTTTTCTAGCTTCAAGCAATGACTAGCACTAATTTCATTGTAAACTAAATGATTTCTGCAAAGAGGTGATAAGAAAAGTCATTACAATTATCAAAGCTGGTCGATGTTAAGTCTTCAGGTACAAATTATGAAGGAATGTCATCAATAAAGGCAAGCGGCAGTCTACAAATAGGACAGAGTGCTATAAATATTAAACTGAGGTTGAAACTTGGACTGTAGTTAGCGACTCAAATTAATTATCTCTTTAAAACTTGGAAAGTGTTGTCAGATACATACGGCGATTCACTTGGAGGGCACGGGTAACTGAATAGTGTTTCCAAATCAACTACACTTTCATTGAGCAGTAATTTATATCCTAATTCGACGATGTGTAAAAACGCTGAAAACCCTTAACTCCTCGTGCCATATCTAATAGCAATTTAAATCGTTTTGGTTGTCAATTAAAAAGGGCGTTGCGAAAATTGTCAGCTTGAATAGCTCACCTAATAAATTTCTCCATTTGTATAGGTTTGAAAACCATTATAGGTCTACATTATAATAATATTTTACTGTATAGTTTACTGGTGTCCCTAACACGAAAGCGATGGTGAAAACTTCCTGGTGACTAGTAATTTTGTCGAAACAAATGTAAAGTGGTCTGCAGAATATATTTAAAGTAATAAAAACTGTTGCAAGTTGTTTTATTTTATTTTTACTTGTGAATTCAACCGAGTCCCAGAACACTTGTGAGCATGCGTTTGAAAAGTCAGGAAAGATAGTCTGGAATTATGAGTGAGTCGATGGCGCACGAATTTTTCCAAATTTCCGGAATGGCCACCAAAATTCGAATGAATATGGAGTGTAATTCGAGCTCGAACTATGCCATCCCTGCCATTCCTGCCATCCCACACTTGACCTCCAAATATATATATTATGTGATACCAATAGCCATAGTAAGACCAAAAACTTCCGAATTACCATCAAATTTGACATTAATCTCTTGTAGCTTCCAACACGGGTTACATAATATTTTTAGAGAACTTTGGATTTCGGAATCCAACACTACTACATTGAGCACAGATTCAAAGATTCGAACATTTTATTCTGCTAATATGTATGTATATGTTGAGTATGTTTAATGCCAAGTTCATCTCTAATTAAACATCGTGGTTACTCGATTCCAATATCCTTATAAGAAATTTAAAATAGACATGCCTATCACAGTTATCGTGGTGCAATAGGAATTGGGAAATTATCCAGATTGACATGTAATTCAATTCTGTACGTGTTACTTTCTTTAAAACAATTATGATAAAAGATTTAGATACATCCCTCACAAACAATAATCAAGCTTGGTTGTTTCTACAAATGTGGGGTTCTGTAAAGGGTTGAGGATGTGGCACTATATACAAGTTTTGAAGAGACGCTCTCTGCGAGCGTACTCATAAAGGTTTTGGTGGACGTCATAGAACTGCGGTTGATTAAAATTGTCCGAATAATATTCTAAATGTTACACAGAGTTACAAGTTTGTTGTTTTTGAATCAAACAGAATTAATAAACAATACTCAATAATTGACCGGATCAAGGAAAAAGTAAGAGAATTTTGGAATGTCAACAGATTACAAACTATAATGAGCAGTGAAACGCTTACGCTTTTATAGTATTTTGTCGTAATACTACATTGACTGAATATAAACTTAACACGTTTCAAGTCAGATATTTTACTATTCAAAGTCACAAAGCTATCAGGAAATATAAAAATCTGAAAACATAGTTAGTTCTCCGTAATTAGTTATAATTAGTTTGCAAGATTTCATTCAAGTCTGCTACATTGAGACAAGAGAAAGAAAATTCCTAAATTCTTGAATAAAATTGTTTATTCTTTTTGCATTTTGCTTTTGTAGCATGCATGGTAATCAGAGGGGATTAAGTCTTTACATTGTATTTTACCGTGTGTGTCTGGTGGTATCTAACCGTCGGTCGTCCCCTACGTATTTAATTTAGTGGCAGGCTTTGATCTCAAAAAATGTTATACATAAACAAATAGGAATTATTATCACAATATTTATTGTTTTCACAAACGCAAACAGTACCCACCAAGGGAAGATGCGTAGGTGTGAAATAACTTGAGTAGCTTAAATAGGAGCCACGGCGTCACCAAGCCTGAACAGGGATGGTAGGCGGATTTGGTAAGAATTTCTCATATTTTCCAGTTTCACGCAACGACGCAACCCACGGTCTGGCGTGGTTAGCTGGAATCGTTCTGCTCGTCGTAAGAAGGTACTTAATAATGAATAACTGGAAACCAAAAAGGTTCAGTGGTCATCATTGAACTGTGGTTGATTTAAATTTTTATTAAATATCCTAAATGTTACCAACAGATACAAACGTGTTGATTTTGAATCAAACGGAATTAATATACAATTGTCTACAATTGACGGGGTTGTCAATCTACATATTATGGGCAAGGTGTAATGATCATCACGGTACAAACTATAGTCAGAGCGGTTAGGGGTTCAGAGTATTTTTTCCCTTAGTATCAGGAAATATAGAAATTTCAATAGATATTTAATTCTATAGTTCTATAGTAAGTAGTTAGTAAAATTTCCTTCATGTCTTCTACATTGTGATACGAGAAAAAAAAATCATAAATTCTCGAAAAATCTTCTGTTCGTTTTTATGCTTAAATTTATGTAATAATTTTATGTTTGTTTACTGATTTTGTCGCATGCATTCTAATCAGAGGTGATTAAATGTTTACTGTGTATTTTAACTTTTGGTAACCGTTAGCCCACCCCAATTTATTTATTTTACTACACGACTTTTTTGTTTCATAAAATGTTACAAATAAATATGAATTATTACCTAAATATTTTTTTGTCTTCTCAAACGCAAACACTACTCAATTAAGATGTGCTGTTGTGAAATATCCGACTTTTGTGCGAAACCGAAGTAATTTATTTGTTTACGTTTCCAAAGTAAATAATGCTTGGTCTGACTCAGACTGTCTGAGACTTGACAAATATCACGTCAAGAATACTTTACATGTTGAAAGAATTAATATTGATTTAAATAAAACTGCTATTTAAAACATAATTTATATACGCATTACTATATGACGTCACATTAACATTTTGTCATTTAATTTGTCAAGTTTACATTCTCTAAGCAAGCAGCTTCCACCAGTTATCATCAGCAGTGAATCTTAGCGATTTGCGTATTCTTTTACGTCTCCTAGTAACAGGATACTCGATGCTCTGGATTGTGAATTGTAAATGCAAATAATACAAATGGCTAGAAGCCCAAAGTACAGAGACACAAATGACAAAGCAGTTAGTGAACCCTTTCATTGTTAACATCACCTTGAGGTGCTGAAACTGTGGTCAAACGCAACGCGAATCGCAGTATCGATATCAAAATTGACTTCGGTTACCAGGATAGTCCTGTTGAACCCTGCTTAATACTAAATTTATTATTCATTTGTTATTTAACTCATAACTGTTATTCATTTTGCTTCTGTTTCAAATTGTTATATCCCTTTAGAAATATATTTACATCCATTAGATTCTAATAATTAGAAGTACCAATTAATTTCGACAAAATTTTTGCAACTACATTAAGCAAGAATTCAGAAATATTTTACTATTTTTATTTAGTTATACATATATAAATGAGTCTCATCAGTCACTAAGTCATTTGTATATGACAAAACAGTTAGTGAACCTTTTCATTGTTAACTCTTTTTGAAACTTTATCGGGTTGTGTAGGACACTGAATCAAATCATTTGGGTGATTCATAACGGTCTGGGCTGCTTTAAGGGTTATTAACCACCCCCGATTGAAGTGGGTGATAGTGATTTTTAAGGGGCTCAAAACACATTAAGCACATTTCTACACATATCCCAGATCAACTGTACGCCGTGCGAAGAATTGCCTTGTTATCCAGCTTTGTTTCAAACCTATTTCCTAGTCGCTGAGATTCATTTTCGCGACAATTTCCTAAACGTGATAATAAAACAATTCGAATTGC
Organism: Cyphoderus albinus; assembly: GCA_021029165.1. Lineage (NCBI taxonomy): Eukaryota > Metazoa > Arthropoda > Collembola > Entomobryomorpha > Paronellidae > Cyphoderus > Cyphoderus albinus. The sequence continues at coordinate 6,613 of VYYJ01002539.1, read as the reverse complement.
GAATCAGGCCTACTGGCAGTATCGTCACCGTTTGCACTTCCATAAGCGGCGCTTATGATACAGTTATTTCTCACCTTGATGTTTTACAAAATTGGCGTGCTATACAAAAATATAGAAATTTAAATAGATAGTTAGATGTCAATAGTCAGTTATAGTTAGTAAAATTTCATTCAAGTCTGCGACTTGGAGACAAGAAAAAATAAAATCCTAAGTTCACGAATAAAGTTATTAGGATACATTTTTTGGCTTTTTTATGAGGAAGAGTCTTTATTATGCAAATAATAAGTAGAACAAGCTTTCGCTAGTTAACCACTAGCATTATCTAGTTCGATAACTACATATGTAAATAAAATTGACTTTGGAAAATTCACTTTCAGTTCTGGATTAGAAATTCTATGTTATTAGAATAATGTAATGTTTGTTTTTAAGCTTTTGTCGCATCTCAAGTTGTTAGTTGTAGTTGATTTATTATTATTATCCACATTGTAATCTAACGTTCCAGTTCAATATCTTGTGATAACCTAAGGTCCTGGTAAACTATTTGTTTTAAAGCACGGATTTTTTATCTCAAATTAATTTATAAACAAATAGGGATTATTACCTCAACAGTTTTTCTTTGTTGAAATGTAATTATGTAAACATTACGCTAGGCTTGCCAGATTGTAAAATCGTAAATATAGGATTCCGAGCCAAACATATAGTATAATATAGTATACACAAACAAATTCGAAGAATCTGCTCTTTTTGGCCTAATTATCGTTGACTGAAGCTAGAGTTATACTTTAATAATTATTTACATGTCTTATAATGTTGATTTTTATAACATTCGCGGTTTAAAAGTTTCTTAACAAATCAGATTTCTCTTTAAACATTTAATTGAACTATGCGTCCGAACAAAAAAGTATCAATCGCAATTAAAAGTTGTGAAAACTATGAGTATTCCGGCAGTAGCCAACTCTCCGATTCCGATTCGCTATACATATTGACCCGTATTAGTTATTATTAATGCAACATTATTAATTATTAATATAAAGTCTCATAAACGAAAACATTTTTTGGAATTTCAAAATTTTTCTGATTTATCTTATGGCAAATAATAGGAGGAAAATTAAAGAACCCGCACCTGTTAGCACGTCGCTTAGAGCAGTGTGGCGCGTGGCAGTGACAACTCAGTAAAAATTGTTGTAGCAGTCAAATTAAGCACAAAATCGGTTGAATAATTGCCTGAATGTATCGTATTTTCTTAAAATTTACGATCTTTCCCAAATATAGTATATATAGTATGGCTTGCCGAGATATAGTATATACTATATTTTCTAATTTTTTGGCTCGAAATATAGTATGGTTATATATTATATAGTATTAATGGCAGGCCTACATTACGCAAATTAGATTTATAAGTGCGGCATAAATTAAGTAAATCAAATAGGAGCGGCTAGTAAGGAGGCACACACTACCACCAACCATTTTTATTATAACCACTTCATGAAAAACATTTCGACGGGCTTTTTAAATTTGGAAATCTCAATGTTTGCTACATTGAAACAAGAGATTCTCTCATATTAAACACTAATTAAATCGGTTACTCCAAATGGTTCTTGCAAATCCGAAGTAATTTATTTGTGATAAGTAATTTTTGGCAGTAAATATGTTTGTTCCGAGCCTTGATGAATATCACACAAGAATACATTACTTGTATGGAAAAATTAATAATGATTGAATAAAACTGTTTTTAAAAACATAATTGACACATGTTATAGGACAATATATTAACATTCTGGCATTTAATTTGTCAAGTACATTCTTTAAGTGAGTATCTTCCACCAGTTACCATCAGCAGTGAACCTTAGCGATTTGCGTATTCTTTTACGTCTCCTAGTAACAGGATATTCGATTGTGGATTGTGGATTATAATTACAAATAATATAAATGGCTAGAAGGCCAAAGTATAGAGACCCAAATGACGTGATAAGGAATATAAGGTATATCTGAAACTGCGGGAAACGCATGCGTGAGCAAATATTGCGAATGCAGCAAAACAAATGAGCTTTAAGTGAATTCTTACATGAGAATTAGGTGGCCTATCACCACCAAAACTGGAGTAGTATAATTGTAGTATAAATTGGAAAAAATGGGTGAATTTTCTTAAAAAGCCAACTGGAAAAAATATTAACAACACAAGAAATTGACTAGGCTTAAGCCAAATAATACCAATGTGATCAAAATTGAATCTGACTTGGAAGCTTTGGTTGACTCGAAGTTAAAAGCCAACTGGAAAAAATATTAACAACACAAGAAATTGACTAGGCTTAAGCCAAATAACACCAATGTGATCAAAATTGAATCTGACTTGGAAGCTTTGGTTGACTCGAAGTATGCAAGAAAAGTCTAACAATAAAATGCCAGTTTTTCTGATTGTGAGTGAAATCAATGAAATCAAGGACAAAAGGCGCCGTTCATGCCAAAAATATGCAAGAAAAATGCTTTTGCTACCAAGTTGGAGGTTTTCCTGGCAATTATCACTACATTGAATAATTTGCCCTCTGACTTTACTATTAGTATTTTGACTCCGATTCAATACGTATATGTAAGAGTTGTTGACAATATTTTGCTCTTTACTATACCATAACTTAAAACCTCTTGGAACGAAAATGTATGACTATTGGCATACGAGTGATAATGAGGTTGTACGGTGTGCAACAATGAATTTGAATGGTTTCGTATAGAAACCAGATATATTTCAGAAATTAAGAATATCTGATTGTGAGACTCACTGCTAGTACAGTGCTAATATTTGCTACTACGACTTCAAACCTTCAACAGCGATTTCGATAAACTCAGGTTAAAACAGTAAGTGCTGATGCAGTTAAAAACGAAGTGAAATCAAACGCAAAAACCAAAAATTAATAGTACTAAGTTTCCGAGGAGGCTTTGCGCTCGTGACGATAGTACTCGTAAACTCAAGCAACACTATGCTTCTAACTCTATACTTTACACAAATTTTCTTTCCACAATGGCATTACTTTTCCCAACACGCCGTCAACGTATTTTCAGTCAAATCATCATCTTTATTTTATATATTAAAAAATTTCTAGTGGTAGTCTTTTCTGACTGAACTATTTACCCAGCTATTTGTGCTGGGGTTGTGTAAATACGGGACCATATTTACTAACAAATAAAATTCAGAAGTATAAATTTATGATAAACACGACTTTTCAACTCATCTTACATTCTTCATAATACAATGTAAGAAAGAAAGTAATAACCTGACAAAAAGGGTATCGAAAAACATATAAATAATTTCCAAATATTCCAAATTGTGGAAATATAAGGAAGAAGCTGAATTTCATGTTTTTATTTGTTACAAACTGCCACTCGTACATTGAGTGGAAGGAGAACTAACATACTAATGTGTCTATAACATAATTATTCAATTTAGACTGGGAAATCTATCATTGTGTAGAAGGTAAAATGCCATTTTACGTCATAACTAGAAATAGTCAACCGATTGACAAATATTTAATGAAATTAATCGTTGGTTAGATTATTTAATAATATTCAAATTAGGATTCATTGAGTGAAATGTTTGCGTAGATGTTCTAGTTTAAACTCTTAAACCAAGTTGTATCTATATATAGACCGACTAATTTAATTAATTTGGAAGTAACGTAGTTGGAGACAAGTAACATTCTCAAAAAGTTGTCCGTTAGTTACAATTCGCTTTTTAGGTAGGAACTCAAAATTTAGCAAGCCATATTCAAGGGGAAGGCAAATTAAATTGCTTAGATGATAAGTCAATTATTGAGGTATAACGTTTTAATTATCATGCAATTACACATTTCAGTTTTAAATTACAGGAAATAAAAAAATATCAAAATCAACCATGAAATAAACCCTTTCATTTTTCCCAATTCTTGTACTAAAAATTTGTTTCATGCAATGGTTGAACAAATACTACGAAGCATTTGGAATTCTAAATGCCACAAGCCTTTCAAATATGCCCAGATTAATTTCACTAAAACCTGCTATCATATGTAGAAAGAATTATTATTATGATTTCGAATGAGAGTATGAGCCAGTAATATAGGACAACAACGTTTTAAGACAACCTCATTTGAACAAACCTTCGTCATAAACATTGATATCGGTGGTCATTATTTTATGGATAGAGGAAACCTAGATTCTGTGGAAATAAACGCTTGTCCCACAATTATTATTTCAAAGTAAACTTTTCGTTTAAAGTAAATTTTAGATAATTCAGACACATTTCTGTCTCATCTACATATTTACACGTGCTTCATATTTTGAGTTTACCAGTGTTCTTTTCTATTTTTTACCGGCGCAGGAATATTATTTGTATTTTATATGCACTAAAACATGCTTGTTTAAAAATACCAAACTGATCAGTCTTTACAGTAAATGAATCAACTGAATCAACTGTTGAGACAGTCATAACAATACATACCGTTGTAGTTTTACTGTTAGCAGTTTTTCCACTTTTGGAATAAAAATGTTTGATAACCATTTTGTCTGCTTTCAAAGGAATAATTTCAATAACATCCTCTCTACCACCGTACATTTTGTGGCATAGAGAAATTCAAAGTACAGTATGTTTCTAAGATATGACCTTAAAGCATAAATCCACCCAAGGAAATATTGTTTTTCGTATTGAATTCTATCGGAGGAGGTAATATCCCCGACATCAGATTGCCACAATTCTGTAGCGTTAAAGACTGTAGAAGAGTTTATATTTCTGTTGACCTCATCCGTAAGTCATAACCACAACTAAAGATCATTTAGATATAGTAGAATCCTTTGGGGAAAATGTGTATCATTCTACTTAAATCAAAATCACTCTAATTACTTATCCATTTAAAAAAACAAGTCGATAACCGTGAGATGAATGTCCGTCGATGCTCCTGCCGTCTTCTGCATATTGAAAAGTGGGCCACTACTCTTGCATTTACAAATGTAGATAATTGAAATACAAAAGCTGATGAGACCCCGGGTACTATCGGATTGCAAGTGACGACCAGCAGGTGATCCGAAACTGAAACACAAAACCCAATATTAAATGAAGCGGTACTGAAATGTAAAAAAGTTCACGAGGCATTATTGTGCGTACAATTTTCAATACAAGTACATTACCTCCGCAACATCGACCTCGCCATCATGATTCACATCATAAGGGCTGAGCGTTATTGAATGTACTTGTTCAATATGATTATTTCCTGCATCGCCAATGTAACTTAATTTATTTCTAAAACTGAAAAAGGAAACATCCATCATACTTTTTTTTGTCTTGATGAGTTGCAATATTATTTGTTCTGTGCTATCATAAATTATTTACCTAGTTGAACAAGATAAGTTTTCTCATCTCATAGACATGTAATGTCACCGGAAGAGAACCCCAGCATATGTTGTTTGTCCCGAAATGCATGACTTTTTACATTGGCCCTTCATTAATTTTTTCCGTTTTCGAATTAAAACCTGGCTCCCTAAACAACCAAATTCATAGAGTCAAATATAAATTATTTCAAATGTTTTTGAATAAATGATGAAATGCACAAAGTTAGTCATGAATAAGATAGCATTACAATAAAATATTATCCACTCACGCAATATGATGAGGAGAATTGGACGTTTTCTGTAGGATTTCCACCTCCGCCAGTTCGCAAGCACACTTTGCGTTTCTCAAAGAGCACGCATACTCCATGGTGTGTATAAAATAATAATTTAAAATTAATCAGCTTGAATTCCTAAAAAATAAACCCTTTTCGTTAAATTACTGAAAAATTAATTCAAAAATTCTTTTGGGAAACGAATTGATCTGCTCTAGTCAAACACTTCTCGATTCCAAGTGGATGTAAAGTAACAACTGAATTATACTCTACTACAGTAGTAGATGAGACCTTCCAACAAGTATCCGCAAAGTTAACTCTGAATCGTTGCATGTGTCGATGTGTCTTCTCTCGATTGGTCAAATTAAGTTGTAAGGAAAGTAAATAGGCTGGTGGCATGTTGCCAAAACGGAATTGAGTGAATACTGAGTCGTATGAAACTGAATTATATGTATTCATTCAACCATGCGTTCTTCTTTGGGTTCTTATTAAACTAGTTTTGGTAATGTGTTCAGCAGAAGGCATGCGGCTTGCATACCTTAATGTCTATGTATGATAGCATTGGCGTTTACCACAAGCAAAACTGACTTGGATTTGCAAAGCAATGAAACACAACACAATACAGTGAAAGCTGGTATGTCTAGAGATAAATATAACTCAATTTCACAGAAGACCACAGCTACGTTGGAATTTATCATTTGCGAACTTCGTAGAAATATGTCTACTTTACATTGTAATTTGAACTGCCCGTTTGCCTCTTTGTACGTAGAGGTATTTATCGTTTGCTACTGAACTGGTAGCTTGAAGCATCATACTTCAAAATATTGCAGCAGCAACTGGGAATAATGGTATAGTTGTAGTGTAACAGAATATTATAATGGAGATATTTTAATGTTTAATATTTACAAAATAGGCCGATGCATTGCATGAATACAAACCTTAATATGGGTAAAATCATTCTTAGTGTGAGCTCTTCACGGGATTACACAGGC
>VYYJ01002538.1:0-20874 GCA_021029165.1 Cyphoderus albinus | reverse complement strand
ACCCAAGTGCTTTTACCCGCTTTGTTTTTTTATTATGAAATGAAGAAAATCATTGACAACAGATTTACAGCCGCATAACTTTTACCACTTTCACTAAGCGAGAGAGCTTTGGTAAACACGCACTTTGCAAGATAACGTCATTATAACATTTCCCAACTGTTACTAAATCACATCTTCCGATATTTACCATTTTCTTCACTTTCGCCACTTTTCTTCTCCACGGTTCATAACATTTTATTCCAATGAAAGTGTTGATAAATGAAAGACTTTTGCTAAGCAAAGTTAAAACTAAAACCGAGCTCGCTAAAAAGAATTAAAACATGCGCAAACCGTCAAATAAAGTACACGTACATACATGAAATTTATTAGTTTTTTGCAAAAAAGTAAAATTGAAGAAAGGCATCAAACGAAAATTAGAGTGTCTCAACTCTAACGCTCGAAAATACTATTACACTAAAATTGTAAGCGAACGTTTCCATCGCTGAAGATGAGCAGTTCCAGTGGAGCAGGACCGACCGATAATAAAACGACAGAGCAATCAGCTAATGCAACCCAGCACACTTCGTGGGCGAAAGAGAAAGACGAGTGAAAGTAAGAGAAAGTTGAGACAGCAAACCAGAGCAAGATACATTCTGTTACACCATACGGGCGAATATTTCTTAAATTACCAAAGGGAAAATGAGAATGAAGTGGAATGAAATGAAAGCAGAGATTTCATCCTTGTCTGGGGAAGGTTGGTTATTTTAGCTGAATAGAAGACAGCAACAATAACAACAGTGGAGGAAAAAAATTGCAAATGGAAATCTTACATAAAGCGAAATAAAATGTATTCAGTCTTAAGGAACTGCTACTCCGCCTATCTCCACTTTCTCCATTTTGTTTCTGTTTTCGTCGTCTGTCCTCCTTAGAGGAAGTGGATAGCGAAAACGATGATGACTCGCATAGAAGTTTCTCTTGTGTCCTGCATTGCAATGTCATATTATGTGAGCGAGTGACAGGGACGATAAAAAAGCGAAAATATGTTTCTCCTTGTTATTTACTTGTCCACCTAGGAAATGCTCAGTTCACATCATATTTAATAGAACATCATATCTTAATCTCCTAAAAGATACGTACATGCTTTTACTAGTAAATGTTGTGACTGGCACGTTAAAATTTGAGAAAGTTGTTTTGCTATGGCTTGTAAGTATATACATTATACACACGGTGAAAGTTAAACTTCAACTGGCACACTTCATATTACAGTTAGTCGTTATTATGTCGTTATTATGATTACTCTCTGTCTACCACTACTGCCAGAATGAAGTGAAAGTGAGTGAAAGTCTTTTACTTTCACTTGCTCATTCTATCCCTTCATTTTCATTTGCTTCTCTGTCACTTTCTCCGTCTTCCCTCTTGTCTCTCGCTGCTTGACAATTTTTCCTTCTTCATCATCACCAACATAACAAATTGTAACCAGCAAACACTATCCCACTGTGTTTTCGCTTTCTTTGCTTTCTCTGTCTCATCTGGTCTTGACTGTTCTTTCATTCATTGATTTGATCAACATCCTCTTCATTTCACTTCATTCATTTCGAGTGGAGAGTTGGAGAAAGCATGAGACGGACGCCATTGCCGCCACCATCCACTTTCTCCATTTTCTCTGCTTTCACTGCAAAAACAACTGTGATGTGACTTTTGAAAGAACAGGAGCGGCGGTAATAAAAGTGGATTATTTCACAGGAAGCAATAAAAAGCGTGCTCAGTTCGCGTCTCATTTTCTGTTCAAAGTTGTTTCTGCAGTGAGTGGAACAAGTAGAAAGCAGGGAGAAAGTAAATGATGATTATGATGAATCCATTCAATTCATCCTTCCAAACTGTCATAAGATGATTCCATCGAGAAAGCAGGATAACACAGCACCACCGTTAGTTAGCAGCTTTCTACTTTCACTTGCTTTCACTGCATCATGTAGTTGTCGCATGTTGTGTTCTTACGACATCTGTCTCATTACGAAATGGCTACAGATACAACATGACGATGGTTTCACAGTAGTTAGTTATAGTTAGCTCACTGTCTCATCTCTCTCTGGAGAATTTTTCTCTCTTCGAAAATCTAGGAAATTAATGCTTTTTCGTGATAAGGCGCATCATATCACATCACATCATGTCATCATCTACGTTTTATGGGACCAACTAACCTTTCTTGCGTAGCCGCTACGCTCCATTCATTTTCCATTTCCATTATTGAAATGAAATAGAATGAATGAAATCAACAAGGAGAACGAAATTGACACGTATTTCATTTGTGGAAGTGCACAACACGGACATATTTATTTTTGTGTTGTCATTGTCATTTCTTTGTGAGTTTTTATTTTTCATTTTATGGGTTAAGTCAGTTGAGCACCAACCGGTAGTAAACTCGTGTGATTGAGAGCAATCAAGTTTTTATTGGTTTTTACAAAATGAATGAATCAACGTTAATGCATATTCTACATCTTCCCTCTTTCCCTTGAAAAAGTGAAAGTTGAAATATAATAAATAAGCAAAGCTTTGCAAACATTTTTTTCAAATTCTGTGACTCGACTGATGACGTACAGGCACACAGGTAGACAAAAGTGAAAGCTGAATCGCCACTTTTGTAAGACGCATGTTTTTATAAAAGGTTTCACATAAATAAAATTGCAACGTCATAGAAGAAATATTTTCTTGTTATGATCCATAATCTTTCGGTGAATTGAGAGTGAAAGGTTGTTTACTTTCTACTCTAAAATAGGAGATTCTTTAGGTGATGTGATATCTGATATCTGCGACCTGCAATATTTTTTTTGAAAGCCCACATCTGTTGTTGTGGTGTGGTTCTTTCTGAAGGCTAAATTTCACTTACGAACTTTTCATTTTTTCCTGTGTAAAAAGAAAAAACTTTGCTTGCACTTTTACAACTTTTAAGCAAAAGATTTTAAAAAGTTGAGTGGAAGTTGACAAAAAAATGATGGAAAACGTTCCAAGAACAAACAGGAAGAAGTGAAAAAAAAGTTTGTGGAAGCCAAGACGCACATGTTTCATTTTTCATGAGAAAGACTCTCGTCAGAAAGTAATTTTTGTGGATTTTTTATAGTAACTTTTACTTTGTTTTGTTTTCCTTTCGGTTCTGTTTCCTTGATGGAGCAAGTAAAAAGAATAAGAATCATTTATTTCATTTTTACCTACTTTCACCTTACATTGTATAATTCATGATTATTGTAAGTGTTTTAAATAAAAATAGAGAACAATTTTTGAGCAAAACAACAAAGAAAAGTCGTTGGCGGTTAGGTGGGCGTTGGGGTTGTATTAAATGTTTAGAAATTGGGAAAAACAAAAACAAGAAATGTGGAGAAAGTAACTGTGAAAGCAGAGTGTCTGTGATGTTACGGTTCAGTGATGTGCGTGACTCTGATGTGGATGTGACGACTTTGGCAAAGTTTTTAGTTTTATTTTACTTTCGTAGGCTTGTGAAATCGTCGCTCTGTAGCAGGTGGTTTTTGACGTGATGGTTTAGAAGTGTAAATTAAATTAAAAAGTGAAAGTGGGTCGTTTCGTGGTAATACCCACAATAAAATGATTTCTCCCCTTTTTAGAAGAGAAAAGTCTCTTCTGCTCTAATTCCACTTCCTCTTCTATAATTATTCGAAACATACATAATACGCTTTTCCTTGAAACGACGCTTTCACGTGGAAGCTCAGATAAGGTGAAAGCAGCTTGTAAACATCACAAAACAGCAAAACATGCCGTGTTTTTCTTTATCGAAAAGAAATTCTTTGGTTCTTTCTCTGTCTTTTCACTGCCTGTCCATTTATGTACATATTTATAAAATCTTGTAGTCTGTTCATTATTTTAACTCCTTTTTAGAGCCAGGAGCTCTCATTCCTCAAAGTGAAAGCAAAGTGAAAGGAAGATTGTTCAGAAATATCTTCTTCCAAACGTTACCTCAAGGGAAAGTGAAAATTGGTAGAAACCTTGTCTTGTCTCGTCTTAGATTTCTTGGAGAGTAATTTTAATTATTCGTTGGGCATTTTCATTTCTAAACTAAGTATTCATCTTTGATGATTTGATTAAATAGTGAAAATGGTGAAAGTTTGGGCAGCTTTGAATCTGGTTTTTTGTTTAACTCACTGATGAAAACCACCGTAGGTATTTTAATTATGGTGAAACTGATTTGCTGTCTGGGGCGGAAATACGAAAAATGATGAAACGTAAACGTTTCTAAATGTAAATGGAGAAAGTTGGTGAAAGATTCCAAGCTAAGCTCTTTTCAACAAGCGTCTAGTTATGTTGCGAAATTAATATCAGAATCCGGGTTGTGCACAAAACACATTGATTTTTTTTAAATACAGGGAAATTTTCCTTTTCGGTCACTTTCACCTTCACATTTACATGAGCTATGTATGAGTAGAAAATCAAGTTTTAGGTACTTACCTAAATACAATTGGAATGGTTAATAATAGAAACTGCTTTAGAAATCACTGAATTACAACTTCCTGTTTGAGATAACTGCGTAGGAGTTTGGTAAAGACCAGGAAGTAGTTAATCAATTTGGTGGTCATTGTTCCATTTCATTGCTTGTTGCTCTAAAAACCTGCTCTAATTCACAAAATGTTGAAGCTGAACGAAGCAGATTTTTTCCAAAAAATTTAAATACATCCTCCAGCAAATTGAACAATTGCAACGGAAGTTGCTTTTCGTAATTGAATCCTGTTCATCCTCAGCTCGTCCAGTTCATTTCATTTTCATGTTCATGTTCATATCCGTTTCTCTATGCTCTGCCGAATAAATCGAACAGGTTCCAAAAAATCACAGAGATACTATTAAATTTTTCTTTCTTTTCTCTAACATCAGACTTTTCCATTTCAAAAATCTAGAACAGAGTCGAATAATAAAAACGGAGAAAAAAGAGAAAGCAAAAAATCCATTCATTCATTCATGTATGTCTTTCGTTTTATTACCTTTTCCATTTTCCCCGAACTGAATAATGAACGGATCACCATGTTGTGTCATGTCATGTTACAACTTAGGTTTTTACGTTTAGGTGAAAGCATAGCGTGATATAGACAGAGAAAATAAAACGGACCGATCTGATTCTTCTGACTGACTGACTTTTCTAAATACAAGGTTATTCTACTCTACGTTATCAGTATCAATATCAAGTCTATAATAAAAGTAATAAATGTTTTTACCACCTATAATAATTTGTGTAATACATTATCAAGTAGTTTTATCATGGATTTATGATACACCACTGAAAGCCAAGAGTGCATGCTACCATTACGAATATAAGAGGAATTTGTTGCCAAAAAATGTCGGCTTTCTTCTGGAAAGTTTGAGTGAATGAGTGAGCTTGTCTCAATACATGAAAGAAAAGGCCTTGCGTAAGAGGAGACGAGTTGGCGGACCAGTCTGGAAAATTATGTGTACGTACAATAGTCTGCGTATGTATATTATATTATCTAGCTCTTTTTGAAAGTTGCCCATTAATTTCAGCTGAGTACTTTCAGAGTGAGCAGACGGACGTGGAGAAAGTAAGTGGAAATTGGAATTATGTTCGTTATAACTTGTGGATCGTTTGTTTGCACAAGCAAACGGTGAAAGCAAATGCACTACTGCTACCAAGCAAGCCAGCAGAGAAACGGAACAGAGGAGAAAATGAAAAACAGGTGAAAGTTGGGTTCAGTTGAGCTAGAGAAAGCATACAAGAGAAAACATTAGAAAATGCGTAGTAGATAAATAGACACGTAGTAGCAAAATGTTGTATGTTTTAATGTTATTACTTTGTTAGCCAACTTTCACACCTGACCGGACTATTCATGTTATTCTATCTACCAGACTAGTTATTTACATTACTCGTCCATTATTGATCATGTGGAGGTGAATCGAGTTGAGTTTATCATAATACTGGAGAAAGTCTGCTTTTCTTCACTTTCCCTGCCTTGTCTGCTTTCACACAATATGGACACAATATCGTAACGCATTAACTGGCGAAAGTGTATAATATAATAATAACAATGTTTTGCCCGACGCTGTCTTTCACCTCACCTCCACCTCCAGTTTCCAAATAATAGTGTAACTTTCGCTCAGCTTGCTTTGCTCTGAATTGTGGGTGGTTTGAACAGTTTGAACCTGAAAAGACCTCTAACGAATCAGGAATGAATAAAAAACCGTTAAGGAAAGTGCTTATCTTGAATAATGGTATCGTTTTATAATTTAGTGCAAATTAGCAAAATCTATGTTATCGCACAGTAGTTAGAATGTCCGCATCGTACAGGTTTTGATTCAGGTTTTTTTGCGTTTTTATAGTAAATGAGTTAAAGTATTACAGAGTACGTAAGTATGTATGTATAAGAATGCTGTGATAGGAGAAAGTTGGGAGAAAGTTTGAAGAAAGCAACATAAACTTGAAGAACCTCTAAAATACTTACTTACTTTACTAACAAAAGAGCTGTTATTGACAATAAATAAGCAAACAACTTCCTGACTTACTGACTAAGCAAAAAACGATCTAACCAGCCTAACTTTGACTTTAGTCTCTGGTTCCCAACTCGCTTCAAGAGTGAGTGAAAGCATGGAGGGAAAGCGAATTTTCTTCTCTCGAGTGAAACAACAATACCCTCAAATTAGAGGGATAACTAGCACACAAAACACTTAACATTTCTTCATCTTTTCATGCTTTCAGCTGATTTTTCAGCCAAACCCAAAACCAAAGAGAAAGTGGAGAAAGCTAACTAAAATAACTAACGAGTTGCATCGGCATCCACTAAATTAAATTCTTTTTAAATTTCCCTACATGGTGCTACTGATGCAAAATATAATATGTTGATGCGATGGTGAAAGTCAAAAAATCCTTTTAAGTTATTGGAATCTGTTCTAGAAAATGTCCAGTTTTCTCCGCTTTCTTTTGATTTTAATAATAAAAGCATAAAATAGCCTAAATACAAGGCACAAGCGAAGGAAGTTGCAAGCTTTAGTAAATGAGTGTGTGTAGGGATTATTTCATCAGTATTTAGATAAAAATCTGGCACATTGCCAAATGAGTTCTTTCTCTACTTCCCCCGCTTCGAGCAGCATCCTCAAGTTTTTTTTGTAGCAATTTGCAAAATGCAAAGCATCTCGGATTCTAAGATTACGATTACTCTACACTACTATATTATTAACATCCTGTTTTTCTGGTTTGTAACTTTCTCCATCTGTAATCGTTTCATTTTCATTGTGTCCATTTTTATTAAGATGGTATTTAAATGAATATTTCAGTTTCAGCAGGAAAGCAAAGTTAAGCATGCAAAAAAATCTCGCTCTTGTAGAGACACTTTTATTTTCAAGGAATGAAGTGGAAAACTCCAAGAAAAATGATGTGAATGCGAATGTGAGAAAGAAAGCTTTTCCTTTCATTTCATTAATTTAAATAAATTCATAGCTTCTGTCGTAGCTGCTGTAGAGAGTCATTGACCGTCATCCACTTGAACATAACAAAACAAAAAAGTGGAAGTGGGAGCGAAAAGAGGAGAATAATCTCACAGCTTTCCATTTTCTCTCCTTTCCCGTTTTAATAATGACCTTGGTTTCGTTTGCATTCGCTTGTTCCTGTACCCTCTAAATTTTTTGTCTCCTCTCAGGAAAAGCAGGACCGAGAGTGAATAAAGTACTTGAAAAAAGTCTTTTTAGCATAATAATCATGATAATAATAACAAAAACGTTATTAATATACACTATTTTTAATGCATTCTCTCGCTTTTACAATTCCAAAATGAAAAGTAGATTTTTTTCTTTTTAAATTGAAGATGGGCTTTGTTAATGCAACGTTCCCCCAAAAACTCATTCATTACTTTGTAACTAAAAATAAGTGAAAGTGGAGAAAGTGGAATTTTTTTGCATGGTTGTATTAATATGAACATGATGAGCTCACTTCTTCAGGATGAGCACACTTCTTTGACACGCCTGACAATATAGAAGAATCTTGCTTTCTCCGTCACTCGTAAAAATAAAAATTTTCTTTCAAAGTCAACTCGTTTTTGTAGTGAAAGTGACTGGTGTTGATAAAAAAGTATAGAGAAGAGACTATAATGTAAAAGTAAAGTGAGTGAGTCACTCGACAAAAACCAAACTGTGAATGTAATACCAGCTTATCGCAGTCGTCTCCGACGTGATCATTTTCACGCGACAAGAAAGTCTCCAAAGGGAACATGCACCATTAATGAAGACACATCTGAGTTCAGTGAGAGCAGTTTATGAAAGACCTCACTTTCTCCATGATCCTCTCGCGTTTTTTTGTTTGTTTAATCCCTCCCTGTTTAATCCCATGTGCATTGCATTCCACTTCTAAAAATCTCTATCTAAAAAACAGAAACTTTTCTTGTAATGCTTTCTCTTTGTTGCATTCATTGTATCGCATGACACAACAAAGACTGATACATTTATTCAACGAGTAGAAACGGAAATGAGTGAAAGCAAAAAAAATATTGCTCACTTTTACGTAATCATCATTGTTATTACTTCTGCCTGCAGAACATATGGAGCCTTCCTTTCTTTTGCTTTGTCTCATTCACTTTCCCAGCTTTTCCGCTTTCTCTTGTCATGTCAGTCGATCTAGGTCTGGCTCAGCTTAGACTTAGCTTCTGAAACAAAGAACATTTCCCGTTTCATTTTTATTTCTACTTTCTCCTACTTTTCCTTTCATTCAGCGGCGGTATCAACTGCTTCAGCTACCGCTATTCCGAAAATTGACTTAACTTTCTTCTTTGCTTCCATTGTTTCTATTCATGTTTTCTTCCGCTTTTTCGGTTATCACGTTGCTTTATTATGTTGTAGCTACTACCTCCCAACTACCAATTTTTCTCCGTCAAAAAATATTCTGAATGAATATTCTGAATGAATGGAAGAAAATGCGCGGTGAGCTACTTTCTATCCCATCCTATCTGTAATCGTTTACTTCCTCTGCTTTCTCCACTTTCTCCTACTTTCACTACTCTCATCTTCTCTTGTATTGTTCGCTATGTATCATGCCAATGCCACGACAAGCCGGCATAGCAGAATGGAATGGATAAGCAATGGAGCATGTTCTGCAGACTGGAGCTGGCTGAGTCGAGCTGAGCCCGAGCCCTGCTGTAAAAGTTTGGGATTTTTTCTCAGTCGAGTCAGTCAGAGCTACTTGTAATAATACGCCTATTATCCCAACTTGCTTTCTCCGACTTTCTCCAAACAATATAACATTATATCAGATTATGTAGATACATGGAGATTTCAAGTGTTATATTCTTGTTCCACTTTCTCTTTGGGTTCGCGACGGAGAGAAATTTTTGGCTGTTGTGGTGGTTGGTTGCAGCAGTAGTTGCATAGCGGTGGATATAGTTATCTATACAAGATTGTTGTAGGAGTAAGTGGGAGTATAAAGAATAAAGCTGATGAAAAAATGTGCCAGCTCTGCTTTCTCCATTCACCATAATGATCACCACCAGACTTTTCTCCTGCTAAAGCAATAAGCTTGTTTTGGAGAATTTCCCTTGATTACTTACACAAGTACAGGCATTTGGCTCAGCGCTCAGCCTTCAACAGCCAGAGCGTGGGCGGGCGATAAACTCGGTCCGACTAAGTTTAAGAACGTTCTATGAAAATAATATCATCTGGGTACGCTATGTACATATTCTGTAATAGAAATGCTCTTACATAAGGGAAAGCCAGAGTGGCAGTGGCAGTGGTGGTAGCACATGGTGAAAGTGTTTCATTACCGTCACACCACGATGAAAGTTGTATGAAGCAGAGAAGGAAGGGAATGCATGAATGAGTGAAAGTCTGGCTCTTTCCTTGCTAGGGATCGAAGATTCCATGGACATATGAATGAATGGGATTGTGTTGTGCTGTGGAGTGAAAGTGGAAAGCGATGAAGTCTGCTTTCTCCATTTTCGTCATATTACATTTGGCCATCTTCTACTTCATCTTATTTTCTGAAGACGTTCATCGTTCATGTTGATTTTGATGGCGAAGGCCGATAGGAAAACAGGTGAAGGAAAAGATGATCTGGAGAAAGTTTAGATTTCAGACAGATTTCTTCTCTGTGGCCAAGATCATAAGCAGAAACATCTGTGGACGTATAGATTCATGGATCAATTCATTTCATGCTCTATCCTCAGCTCGGCTCTGCTCCCGATATTTTTTTTTCTGCTCGCGTATTATCTAATCTTGCATTGCATTGATCGAATCTCTGCTATCAACATACGTAATGAAATGCTACGTATGTACGTGAGCATAGATGGAAATGAATCATTTTTTGCTCTGTTAATTCCGAAGTTAATGCACTAATGGGCTGACATTACTACATCCGTAATCAATGACTCCTGTGAATAAAATTGTAATTTCTGCTTCATTACGAGTCAAATGATGCGTGGCACAAAAACATTTTTTTATAACGGCGTAACACTATGTATATATGCATAGAGTAAAATCATTAAAAAATTCTCATGAAAGTCAATACTTTTACAAATTGGAGGAAAGTCGAGAGAAAAACACTGAATCGACTTTCACTCGCTTTCACCATAATCATGAATAAATTTCAGGTGAAAGTGAAAATTGGTGAAAATAAAATGGCGAAAGCCGTGGTCACACACACAAAATGGAGTGAAATGAATACATACACTGGAATGAAAATAATATTTTGGCAAAAATATGAATGAATGCAAATAATGCAAATGTTTTTATCGTTATCTTTATCGTTATCGTTATGATATCATGTTTTCTGTTGTGTCTATGTTTTTCTGTTCAACTGTAACAAGATAAGGAAAAGCTGCATGGGCTTTATGAAAAACGCTTTTATTAACTGGATCCAATTATTGACTTATCGTTACAGAGCAGTCGTCTCTTTACGACAACAACCATTACCACGAGGAATGTTTGCGATGCAACTCGTGTGGAATCAACCTGTCAGGAACCAACCAAGTAAGAAAAAAGAAAGCAAAAACAGATCATGTTTCATCCATCCTACGCTTTCCTCATTACTTTGCTTTCTCCATTATTGCCACATTTAATATAATATCACTAGCCATGATTTAGGAAAAGTTTCAACAAACTAGTAAAATAAGAATTAAGTGAATTAACTTTTTCCGTTTCTACTTTCACCAAATCCTATATTTTATCTTACGGGGGTTCTGCTTCCCAGTTTAGTTTAAATGGATTATCAGTAGCTTTTTCCTCTCTTGGAAATCCATACAATTTGCGGAAAGTTGTGTAACGTAATTACTGGTAATTTTCCGGTGAACGCAGAAAATAATTATTATTAGTAAGAGTTATAAAACGGGAAATAATGACTGTTATGTTGTTGTTATGCTATGATGCCGCAAAATGGGAATTGAGCAATGAGCCAGTCAGCGAGAGGTTAATGAAGACTTTTGTAACGAAAAATATATACATAGATTAGGTTTTGTTGTTTTTGAAGTTTCGAGTCAGGCCAAAGTCAAGATGAGTTTCGGACAGATGGAAGAAATTTTTGGGGGAAAAGCTTTTAGCAGTCTAGAATGCACTACTAAATACAGTATGTTGCTCAAACTGTCCCTCCCCCTTTTCTGTCAATGTCATTACTTGACTGAGAAACTAGAAAAAATCAAACACGAACCCAGCAGCAGCTTTCTCCTCAAAGAGCTCTAATTTGTAAAGAGGTTCGGCTAACGAGCTCTCTTTGTAGTTGTGCCGTTAAATGGCCGTCACTATATACCGTAGGTTGTAGTTATTTACTTAATTTAGGTCCTTACTTTTTTTATGACTATTTTCTTCAGTTAGATAATAATAAACCAAAATTCGAGTCAGCATTTTTATGTTGAAACATTTTATTCTCCAATTATTTTCATTTTGATTTTTCTTCCATAATGACAGAAACGGGCACGTCGATTCAAAAACCAGATCTTGTGTGATCTCCATTTCGCTGACGTGGCCCTGATGGAGTGTTCTGATTTTATGAACCAACTTCGATCCTTTAAGCCACAGAGCTTAGGATGTGCTGTTGCAAGGCGGAAATCGTCTACTACGCTTATCTTCCCATTACCACCACAAGCTTGTTCAGGTAAAAGGAGAAACTCACGCCAATTTAATTAATAATTAATTTCTTTAATTGGGAAATTCAATTGAATTCACTTTCTTTCTCCAGATGAGTTTTGCGAGGAGTACCCACATCAGTTGATTCCAACACCGGGCTACTGGATCGAATGTTCACGGCAAAAGATTACCAATCCCTCGCAAAATCTTTGGGATGAGTCTGAATCAGGTTAGTAGCAAGCAGCAAAAACCAATGACACAATATCACATTATTTAGAAAAAGAAATTTTATTGATCCCATCTGATCTGACATGAGTATGTCTACGAACAAAAAACCACGCCACGCCCAAGTTGACATTAGGTTTAAAAAATATATCACGCAATATTTTTAAACGAGAAAATGTGTCAACTGCACACATACACACACTTTTATGACATGATATTGACACATCCCATCCCAACTTTCACCTACTGACATTTTTGTAGCATTTTCTATTGAGTATAAAAAGATGATACGAAACTGATAGAAATATTCCATTCAAGTTGCTCGAACCAATTCTGCCGACCAGCAAATATACTAAACCGAAGAAAGCATTAAATTTATCCGAATGGTAGCTTTTTCTGCAATGGAAATATTTCTGTCTTTCCGCCTCCATTTAATAAAATGCGTCCTTGTCACACACGTATCTTCCCCAAAACGATATTTTCTGTATGGGAAATGGTTTCTCCGTTATTTTTAAAAATAACCAACTGACTAAAAAATGGAGAAAGTCGGCTGAAAATTTTTTATCGGCATTTTCGGGGAATCTCGAAAGAAAATTCTTTTTTTGTCTTGTCCTTTTCCGACATTTTGACTTTTTACACTTGAATGAAATGGAACTTTCTACCTTCTCGAAAGAAAAGACTCGTCCTGTCTTTTACAGAAGATTCCATTGAAAATATTTTTCCTTTCACCACGCAGATTTCCAGGAGAAAGAGGAAGACTCGAAAGATGAGGAGGACGAAGGAGAGGACGATATTGATGAAGAGGATGAGAACGAAAATGATGATGAGTCCGGAGGGGGAGGTGGCGGCGGCGGCGGAGGAGGAGGTGGAGGCAACAAACGGAGAAAGCGGAGGAACAATGCAAATATTCAGGTAACGTACAGAAAGTGTATATGTACATACATAATATTGGTAGATGTACCTTTGAAATCATGTTTTGTTTTGGAGAGATCAATAAGAATATGTAATAACAAGAGAGTGTAAGCAGCATAGCAGAGAAAGGGAAGGAAACGTGTAGAGAAAGCAAAATTACAGTACTAGAATAAAAACAGTTAAGTGTTCGTAGACGTACATTCTACGCATCTATAATGTGAACGAACCTTTTACTGGAATGAGAACAGATAAAAAAATAACAACCAAGTAAAACATTAGCAAGTGCCTTCATGTAGATGTAAGTCTCCGAATTTCCTGAAACTTTCTTAGGAAATTGCTTATTACTGCATTGCATTCAATAGGCGAAATTTTAACATATATCGAGACACGTTTTTTTAAAAATGAATTTTTTGAAACAAATTTTCCGTTTTCATTTTTAGCCACAATGAAAAAATTGAATTTGTAAATAAGTAACTAACGATAACTAAACTATAACCGACCACAATGTTTCAGTGAGATTTTCTTGTGACAGACCGAAAAGCGTTCTGTCATTACAAGTATTGCTACATCAGAAGACCAGAAGCATGTCTCGAAAAAGAGAAAAACAAAAACAATGGAAAAACGAAAAAGCTAGTACACCCCGACGCGACGTAGTCAGTTTTTTAAGGATTTCTCTTTCATCCCACTTTCTCCTCCTTTCTCTAACTTTCTCCTTTTATCAAAGCCAAGTCAAAATCGAGTCAGTTCAGCGTCCAATGTACTACTACTTCCCTAATCTGATTGATTGTATTTCGAGTCATATTTCCAAGCTTTGGCTTGAGCAACTTCTCGTTATGTTTTTCGGCTACTGGAAGCTGGAAAGTGTCGTATTCCATCTTACTTATTGAAGGTACTTATCTGTTATTCCGTTCCAGATAAGATAACAGAAGAGACAGCATTAGAATACAGTAACTACTGCGGATTGTAGTTCATCAACGACTGGAATATTAAAGGAAAGAAAACACGGATAAATAATTCATGAATATCCCATCTCCCACGGAGAAGGATACGATAGAGAAAGCAAACCGAAAGTGAAAAAAATTAGGCATTGAAAGAGATTCAATGTGGCAATTTGATGATGACACGTTATTGTAACATTACGTCACAATCTATTCGATTTTATCCTGAACGCCATTTAATGTCTCCATTCTTTCTCCAACGGTGTGGCAATTTTATCCTAACTTTATTAAACGATTTAATCTTTTTCACTTTCACTCCGCTCAATAGTAAGGGAAAGAAGCAATAAACTCAGATGAAAAGCTCCAAAGCTACGTACATTACGTATCTTTAACAGGATCCAGATTCCTAAACTTTTATAGCTTCTTATTTATATCAAGAAATCGTTCTCTTTTTCGCCAATTTTCTTCAGCCAAGTGTAAAGTTGAAATTACGACTTTCACCGTGAAGCAAATTACTTTTTCCCTTTGTTCCTTTAATAGTTTTCCTAGATTTATTGTACGTACGCTAGAGAAAAATCCGAGGGAGTTTGTTTATATGTAACTGAATATTTTATGCGCCATTCACATTATCTAAATTATAGAAAAATGTTGTGCAGGACGGAAACTGCTCGCTTCGAGCTTAGGTAAGGTAAGGCAAGGTAAATAGTAGCGGATGAACATTTTTCCTGAGTAGAATGCCTCACGTTTCGCTCACGTCATGTCCTCCTCAGGTTTCCCGGCGCACACGGGGGATTTGATAATTGCTTTGTTCCTCATAACATTTCGGGAATTCCTCGGGGGAATTTTTTCGAGCAAGAATTTTCTTTTCTAGGATAGTCTAGGATATTGTTTGAGTCGCTCTTATAAATTTTAACGTTTTAAGATTCTAGAATGTCTCTAAAAAGAAAAATGGATTCTTTTTTAAAAGAAAATGAAATTTTCATCATTCCCAGAAAGAATTTGAAACGTTTTCCTTCCCTTTGAGAAAGTTGGTGAAAGTATAAAAAAGTTTTCAAAAAAGAATTGTGACGATTAAATAAAATATTGTATTTTTTTGCAAAATTTGGGGAAAGTAACCAACAAAAAATGAATAGACGATAATATGAATCTTCTTATCTGTTATTAATGGATAATGGTTTGTGTGCATTCAATCAATCATTCATTCATTGATTCACTCAGGTATCGGAGGAAGAGGAGGATCGACTTCCCCGAATCTGCGAACCAACAAAGACATCGATTGAGGAGCAGTGGGAGAAAAATGGGGGCTTCGAGCTCACGTCAGTGGAGCAGGAGACGTATGAGAAATACTTTTTCGGCACAGAGCATTGGAACTACTTTACAAATGATGAGGATCTGGGACCTGTCATCCTGTCGCTGAAGCAGGAAACTCTAAACGGCAGGGATCAATTCAGGTATATGCACATACATAAAATTGCTTTAGCTTCAATTTTATATCCATTCCCCATTCATAGGTTTTTTCATAAATCCACCAAAAATCTGCATTTGCATACCAAATTGACATCCCTGAGCATTTTCGAGGTCGGTTATTTAGGTTATGTTGCGAAGTAAAGTAGGTTACATGTATAGGTTTTGAGGAGAAAAGCAGGAGAAAGTTTGCAATGGTTGTGGTGAAAGTGATGACTCCTGTTTGTTTGCTGTCACCTTTCTTTTTACCTATGATTGATGAGATACCTGAACTTTCCTTCCTTCCTCCACTGACTGCCAGAGTCTCGTATGTTTGCACAGATTGAATCAATTTATTATTTCCAAACCCTGATCCAACTCCCAAATCAGTTTAGTTGACTGCACCTGATAAAAAATCATTTCTAGGTTAATAAATGTTAACAATAACAATCGAAATATAAAAGATACCGTAAAACTTCTAGTTATGGTTTGCACTTATGTCGACTTTGACGACTATTTGAAATAATATTTTACAAATTATGATCCCCGTCAATAATAGACACTTTACGGTATTCACTGTTTGTTAGCTTGTATTTACATTCTTTAATTCTCCGGAGAGTCTGGCACATCCATCAACATATTTTGCAAGTCTTACAGCAAAAACTAAACTAGAATAAACATTTTTTGTCTACAAAAAAAGCAAAATTCCAACTAATATTTGAACGCTTTTGCTATTCTCCCAGTCCAAAATGACAGTTTTGTTGTTTAAAATTACGTTTAATAAACGTCATTTATGAAAGTTAATGTTATCGTTTTATGCATAATTTGGTTTGTTTTTGCAGTTTGTAAAGCCAACCACCACGACAAAAATTCAGTTTGCGGACAACGTTTAATGTTTTTACGTTGGGAAAATATTTAGTGGTTTTCAAGCTTTTAACTCATTAATTACGAAACGTCAGTGTTAGGTCAAAGTCAATTCAGTTTTATTTTGCTTTATGAAACACTTCAGAAATTTACATTACTACAGAAAGGTTTGGCTTTTGTGAATGTATAAAGGTAAATGAATTATAAATTTATAATGTGACATCCTTTTTATTGAGTTGAGAATATTGAAATGCTTTCATATTTTATAAGAAATGTTTTAGTATAATATAAAATGTCTAGTGGGTTTGAAACATCACTCATCCATTACATTCCATCACACATTACTCGTTAATTGAAGTGTACTTATTTAATTATTCAAAGTGAATTTATTCTGGCTACGATTATGAATTTAGCGACGGGAAAACGAGACAGTATTTTGAGTAGTTTTGGCTCTGACACATATTAAGTTGCAAAATCGGAATTGGCAAAATATTTTTGTTTTTCTATTCCAAGAAGAGAAGAAAGAATTCAAATAAAATATTTTCACTAGAACCCAATTTTTCAGTGACACTTTATTTATCAAGCTGATAAACATGAATTTTGGAGTTTCTCTGATGGAGACAGTTGAACTAAAAGTAAATCATGACAAATTTTATGCAAGTGAGCATAACATTTTGAAGATTTATTTTATTACTGCTTCCAGGTTAACTTTAACTTCAGAATAAGATAATGCTGGAGATAATTTGTTTTATGTGGAACCGTCAGATTTTTTAACTGACGTGGACAAAGTTTTTTATTTTATTAAGTTTGTCGAGACATCACGATGGAAAATATTTGAGTATTTTTGAACGATTTGTCTCATTTTATGCAACGCGACATCATTTTATTAATGCTACTACAAGTGCCCATCTTAAGGTGGGTTACTTACACAGTCTTTGCCAGCGAATATCTATAAAAAATTTGGAATGAATTATGCCTTTATAAAACCTTAGCGAATGTATAACTTATTTCATGCGCTGCGAATGTTGGCGTTGTAGAAAAGACTAGGTGTTCACACAAAGAACAAATGATTCTATTCACGACGTATAAGGGGCTTGGGTCAATTGTTTTAGTATTGCCATATTTCTGAGTCTTTAACCGACCAATTTGGCTCCCAACCCTATATCTAAAAGTGGAGAAACCAGGCTGTGTTTCTGAGATGCGTTCTGGAGTGGAAGTTTACTCCTCATAAATTTTAAACAAATGATTACTACATTTTGATACCTTATAATCCAGTCACCAGTGCCAGTCAATTTATCTTTCGATTATAGATTGCATTCATACTCCCAATAATCTCCGTAGTGGCGTTGAAGTATTACTAAAATTGCAATTTATAACCATGGGATTCTGATAATCGGCGGTCAGTTGAAAAAGATTTAACAATAAAACATGTTCAAATATCGGGGATCAATTATTTTCAAAGTTTGAGGGGGAGGCCGATAACACTCCCGAAAGCATACATAAATCAGCGCCTCTTTTAAACGAACAAATTTGCTTTACATTCTGTATAGTACAAATTATAATAGTCTATATAAACGAAATGCTGCCTTTGACATACTTATCCGATTTTGAACTCTTTAGACTGTGTCACATTTTCTTTCCATTTACTTAACTAAGCGGATTCTTTATTTATTTTATACACGACTCAGATCAAAATTAGATTGATCATGGCGCAGCATTCTGTCTGAGATTGAAAAATTTCATTGGAACTTTCAACTTTTCCCAAGTGAAAGTCATGAGTTCTTCCAAGTTTAAATTAATATTACGATTTACACAGAGCAGATCAAGCTTCAAACTCGCTTCATTTTCTTTCTCGCATTTATCACATCACAGCAATTTACATCGTCTAACATTGTGAAATCACATAGCATTAATCAACCTTCTCCAGTTGTTTGCATTAGTTGCGGCGGGGAATATTCATTGAACATTCAACAAGCACTCTCGTCTCACTGAAGCAGAGCTACGACACAGCGACAACGACAACGACCGCAACACAGCAAATAACAGATCAAAGCACATACATACACATTTATTCACAGCTCCATATTGAATTCACTCTGCTAGTAAAAAGTACTCTTGCGACACTAGTGAAAGTAGTGAAAGAAATTTCGAAAGGATAGGAAAGTTTGGTCGAATCTCTATTCAAGGAGAAAGCAAGCAGCATTTTCTGTTTGTTTTTCTCTTCTCTTCTAAGCCATACTATTTTAGTTTCCCGAAAAGTCTATCGTGTCCTCTCATCCGCGTCGACAAATTACGTCATCATTTGCATAAAGGAAATAGATAAGTGGTTGTAAGAAGGAAGACAGGAAAAGCTGCTGGTGTTATTTTACCCATTTTATTTTCTGTTTTATGAATTGACCATTCCTTCCTTTTTCCTTTAATTTACTTTCTCCACTTTCTCCTTGTAGATATACAAAAGGTGGAAGTGGGAATTGTGATTGTCTAACCGATCAAGATCATAATCGAGACCAATTGAATTTTTAAGATGCGGGCGGGGTGATGGTAAATGCGGAAATGTGAGAAGTGAAAGTTGTTGTACTAAAAGGTGAAAGTAATGAGAAAATAAAGGTGAAAGTTTTCTGGTCGTAAAGTAAATGCTATGATCTCCAGCTTGATCATGATCCTGACAATGAAAACGAAAATGAGCCCCCATTCATGACTTTCATTACTTTCACTCAGGACGAAAGTTTACGCAAAAGTTTTTCCTGCACGGAACTCTTTGAATACGTACTTTACCTATAGTCATTCTCTTTTATCACATGGTTGATGTCACAACTCACAAATTGAAAATTCCTTGGGAAAGCTGAAGTTCTCCTTAATGAAGATGTTGAGTATAAATAAAATAAGATAAAAACAACTTTCGCTTTCTTTCCTTTGTAGAATATTGGTTCGAGCGATAAGCTACACGGTTCATGGATTGATTCCAGCATCGTGCGTTTTTGCGGATCGGTACAACCGTGAGGAGGTGGTGAGGTCATTGGGAAAGGAAATCAATCTTAATCCTCCGCTTACTCTAGGTCAGCTACCGGATACCCCGGAAGAACTGCTCAAGCTCGATCAGGTAAAGTTAACTTCACGCAACACTCAGTGTAATTTAAGCTAAGGTAGATAAACGTGATGTAAGAAAAAATCATTCCCTCGGCTTGACTCCCGATTCTCCCTCCGTGGATTGATTGAGTGAAAGTGGGCGTAGAGCAAAAACAAGTTTCATTGGAAGACTTCAGCGGATTCGACGAGAAAGAAAGCAAAAAGGAAAGAAAAGAAGAAATCAATCGGTTAAATGAAAGTAAGAAACAAGTTTTTAAAGGGTATTTTTCGTTTATTTCGAGAATGGGATACTTCTTTTTATGAATTACTAGCTGAGGGTACCCGATCTCGGGTCTTGAATACAACACTATTTTAGTAAATCCATAAAAAAGTTTAAAGTAGTCTTGATATCCATAGTAAACATGATTCTGGTAGGCGAAATAACCCCCTATTCCAATATTTAGCTCTGTCGCATGTTGGGTTCCCTTAATAAAAGAAATTTAAAAACCCATGCGGGTAGTTTATAAAACAAAAGCAGATAACGTTTTAACAGTGAGTGCTATTGGGCTGTAATTTGCTCAGTATGTGTGCATTAACCCTTTGCATATGTTTGTTAACTTTCATGGTAACTGTTTCTCCCTAACAGAAATTATTACGGAAAAACTTAAAAAAAAACAATTCTGAAAGGTCATTCCAATAGGACTGCAAGGGTGCATTCAGTGAAATTGTAATCCGCTCGACAGATTTTTTTAAAACTTTATGTGGCGGCTTAGGTTGTTAAAGTAACCTATTGTGCCAAACTTTTAACTCTGTAGCATGTTGGGTTTCCTTAATAAAAGAAACTTAAAAACCCATGCGGGTCGCTTAAACAATCAAAAACTGATAACTCTTTACCAGTGAGTGCTATTTGGTTGTTATTTGCACATAAGGTGTGTATTAACTCTTTGCATATTTTGGCCAAGTTTCATGATCACTGTCGCTCCCTAACAGAAGTTATTACGGAAAAACCCAAAAAAGTGGTTCTGACAGGACATTCCGACACAGTAGCAAAGATGCATTGTGTGAACTTCCAAACGGCTCGATAGATTTTTTTGAAACTTGGTGTGGTCGTACAGGTTGGTCCAATATCCCCTTTTGCCAAATTTCAAGTTTGAATAACTTTGGGTTTGCTTAATAAAAGAGGCGGAAAACCCATGCGGGTCAAAGCTAAATGCAGAAACAATGTACTCTTTGCCCGCTTTTTTAAACCATTTTTCTTAGGCGAGATGCTTAAGGTTATTTCATTTCTAAACCATCAGCATGGTAACCCCAAACTATCTTTAATTTGTAAGCACCTTGCTGAGAAAACCCATATTAGTATTAAATTATATTAAACTCCCACTTCTAAAACCAACAACTGCAAAAC
>VYYJ01002537.1:0-20877 GCA_021029165.1 Cyphoderus albinus | reverse complement strand
TAGTTTACGTGTCAAATATCGTTCCTGAGTTGATTCTTGGTGGAAAGGCATAGCTGAATACCTCGAATGCTTTTTTATGCGTAAAAAGCTTTTGCCTTTCCTTACTCATCATCATCGAGGAAAACAAGAAAAAAAAATGAATCCAATCTAACTCGTCACACTCACATAATTGCCAATGACAATAGTATTATTTTTATGCAAGGCATACTACATGTATTTATTGCAATCTATAGACGCCTGCCCTGCCCGACCTTGAAACTTTTTCCTCCCCCGGGACATCAACATCAGCGGAATTTTCTCCGAACCAAAAGACACCAGAACAGAACAAAATTTTCTTCGAAGTTCCGTTACGGCAAGAGCAAACTACCAAAAAAGTTTTTTTCTTTGTACGTATACACATACATACGTAGCACTCCATAAGCATTCATTCATTTCATTTTACTATACTTATTAATCTATTTCATTCATCTCCACCCTCCTCTAGGCCTGCTATTTTGGCCGAAAGGAATGCACTGCAATTGCTTTCTTATTTTCTTTTTCTACATACAATTTGTGCTGATGTGAGTGAAACATGAAATGAAATAAAAGAGGAAATAAACTAAAATGAGCAAAGGAAGAATGGAATGAATGGATGGATGCAGTCACCTTTAATCGAAGTCATCATGATCGTGATCATAACGAACCCCCTCCCTCCGTACACACAACACAAACAACTAATAGCCCCGCTTCATGCAGAAATGCGACCATTTCTCTTCTTCGTTCTAGTAATAATATTCCACGTGTGACTCACACTCACTCCAAGATTCGCTTCATATTTCTACTTCGTTTGTTGGCTCGATTTTTCTTCCCCTGGAAAATACCATTCCATCCATTCCAGAGTTTAGTTTTGGTCAATAACCGTAAACAAGGCAGTTGAGTGAGTGAAAGAAAAAATTTTGTCCATGGAGAAAGAAGAGGAAGAGAAAAATAATTCACGGGGGCAATGGCAATGGTAATACCCAGTCATGTCTTCGATGCTTGCTTATGGTATCGATGATGTTCATGATGATGATGCTACGAACTCTTCTGAAGCTCCCAAAATGGATTTCTATGTTTTCCACGTTTAGAGTGAGAGAGCTGCGATATTACGGTGCCAGAATAATCATGACTGATTGATCGGGCTGTTTTGGAACCCTTTGGGAACACTCCCTCAAAAATAGCTGGAAGTACCTTGGCTATGTTGTGTTACCCTCTACTTTTGCTTCCACAATTTTTCCTTTCCTCGTCCAGTAAGTTATATACAACTGCAACCAGGAAAGTTGTTTGGTTTGAACGAGTCAGCAGGCAACCGAACCTAGATTGGCTTATACTTGTCGAAAATAGTTTTCCAGTCACGACAGATTGACCCTGGCTGTGTGACTGCTCAGCTTAACAGCAGGAAGTCACTCGAGAAGTCACCGATCATCATCACCTTTGCTTTGTGGCACGCACTAAACTAGATGGCCTTTTTGCCTTTTACTTGCTTTTACCCTTCGTTCGTCCGTTCATTCGCATCGTCTGTCTAATGCGGTCTAGCCGATAATAAGTAAATGGATACTGGAACGGAAACGAACACTTTTAAGTCTGGTAGTCTCCAATTCGAATTTCTGGGACTTTAGATATCGCATCCGGCTAGCTTTTGTGAACTTTTTTTAAGCCAACTAAAATAAGTTTTGGAATGGGTATCACGCCAGCTATTGGTTTCTGCACTTCAGACATCACAATTTTAATAGAAGTTTGCATAGTATTTTATGAATCGAGTCTGTGTGTAAAGGAAAAAATGAAGGTAACGTTGCGTTGTAATCAAATGCTTTTAATACATCGTATAATTTAATAGACAAGAACATCTTGGGGTTAACGAGGGTACTTTATTTAAATAATGAAACAAAACAAATCCACCGACCTACGCTTCCTACATAAACAATAAAATTAACTAACATGATTCCCAGATTGTTGCATTATTATTTTTTACTTTTACTCCATCATTATTTTATCAAATCAAAGACGAAGGAGAAAAGTCAAAGACAAGCATGCATTACTGACTGACTGTTTCGACTACAGCGCATTGATGATTGTCAGTGAGTCAGTTGCAATAACAATAAAAATTATGGTCGGAGCAGATGGGAAGTTCACAGATATTAAAGTAAAGTAGCTTTGAATAAGGAAGAAACTTTGACTAGACAAAACTGGAAACAAAATTGTGAAGAGTGAACGAGACGAAGGAAGACAAGGAAAGGCAAAGAGCAAGTTAAAGTCAAACCTTGTAAAATAACAAGTTCCCTGGAAATAAAAGAAAAGCGGCAACTGAAGAGAAACATCGAACAAGAAAAATTCAAGTAGACACTTTCACGGGAAAATTTTTATATGAAGTACAACTGTTATATGTATTATATTACATTAAATTATTTTATACAGGGGAAGCATGTTCTTCGAGAATAATTCAATACAATACGTATAGAACAAGAAACATGTATATTTCCCGGATATTAAAAGTATAAAAACCATAAAAATATAAAAAACTTCAACAGTATTCTTTGTTTAAAAAAGCATTTCCATTACACATGGTTTCATGTGTTCATGTGGAACAAGTCATGATCATGAGCTCACTTGATTTCATCCTTTCTTTTTTTCCTTTTTTTTCTTTCTCTCTAGAGCACTTTTTACTCCTACTCGACTCTACTCCTACTGACTGTAAAAACCGTTGTGACTGACTGTGACTGTGAGATACTTGATTCCCTTGAAAATCTCCTGGTATTAAGTTCCCCTTCTCTTGTTTCCATTTATCAATGACTGTTTCGTTTCCGATGTCGATTTTTAATATTTACTTTCCCTATCTCTCACATTACTCAGTCTTCCTCAGAGAACAACTTTGTCAAGTTACTAACAAGCTGATTTTTTTCACTTGATAAACCTTTTTTCCCTTCTCAGAAAAAGAGTGCCTCTATAAAATCGAAACAACGAAAAATAATAAAAAATAAAATAAATAAACCGGCAGGATAACATCGGGGAAAAATTCACGGTTCACAAGAACTGCTACCACACATAAAAAACTCCCTTGTTTCATTCAACGATTTAAAAACAGATTCTGAGGAGGAGGAGAAAAGAAGAATCCCAAGTAGACTCTCATTTTGTTTCAATTCGACCTCCTCCACGATTTTGAGAATACCTGGAAAAACGAAAACTAAGTTTAACAAAACTTACGCTAACATTGATACAAAATATCAAAGGCCACCATATCCAACTTAAACACGCTGATGTAGGAGTTATAAATACGTTGAGTAAGCCTAAGCATAGTGGTGTTGTGTTGTCTTCTTCTAAGAAATATGATTGATGGTTTGATTGTTGTTGGGCTAATAGAGGGATTTTCCTTTCCTATCCCTCCAAGTTAAGACCTAGACTAAAATAAGACTCGGGATAAAAATGGGGAGACTCCATGAAGAAAAGAAAGGGTTTCCATTTATTTTCGAGAGAATTGAGTTTTGTCAAATTTTGGTTGTTTTGTGGAGAAGCGAATCCTGAAATCATTAGTCATCCATGAGCGATAGAGGATGATAATGATGGACAAACTGAACTAAACTGGAGAGTGGGGATTCGGCATGGAGCAGTGGAATAAAATAACAATGACATTCGATTTTCTTCTGATTTCAGTGCTGCATGGTTTTCACGTCCTTCAACTGAAACGTTAGGGAGAAGGTGATATTATTAGAATAAGATATAAGTCGAACCTGTCTTCTAGTGAAGTGCAATACAGAGTAATACAGGTTTAGAGATGTTTGTGATAATTAAAATTCTTAGCTTCCTTTGCAAACACCAAAAAATAATTTACACTCAATTTTTACTCATTCTGTCACACTATACTATTTATATCCAGTACTCAGAATAATCCTCCAGTGTTTTATTGTTATTATCAAGATATCCATTGCTAATGCATTATTTAAAAAAGAGCCACTACTACGTAAGTCAGTAATATTCAGTGGTTTTCCCAATGCCATCAAAACCGCATTATAGCCAGCTGAGAAAAACTATAAAATATTTTTCATTCACCAGCTATAATCTTGTTTCGGGCATTATATCGAAATTAGGCTATTCCCCGGAGGAAATGTGC
The DNA here is from genome assembly GCA_021029165.1 of Cyphoderus albinus. NCBI lineage: Eukaryota > Metazoa > Arthropoda > Collembola > Entomobryomorpha > Paronellidae > Cyphoderus > Cyphoderus albinus. Next base: position 16,754 of record VYYJ01002537.1, on the reverse strand, counting down.
GTAGAGGAAGAAAAATTACGGAGGATTTTATTTCTCTCTTTTCTCCCTAAACCTAAAAAGGTCCGTCCATTTCCTATTTTCCCATTCATAATGTGTGTCCACGTGCATTTCATTCCACCATCTCTGGTGAAACAAAGAAGCAAAAAAGTAAAACAGAGTTTCTTTCAAGGTTTTTCGGTGTCTTTTTACCCATTAGAGAATTAATGCGCATCGCATTGGTATGAATGGGTCTCTGGTTTGTTAAGTAGCGCTATGTTTCCACAATCCATGAGCCACTCTCACTTCATCCCCGTCGCTTATACCCACAAATACACACACGGGCACTCGGTAATTCCAATGTTAAGGTCCATAATTTCCATGAAATGAGGGCTATCTCCTGCCTTTTTACTTCTTCCAAAAGAATGAGCACGGACTACAAAGTGTGACAGAAACCATGAAAATGGTTGTATGCACCGCGGATTCGACCAGTTCCATTCTTAAATTTCTGCACCAAGCTGGTCATAAATTGTAGATAAAAATTACTAACAGTCATTAAGCCCCCAACTTCTAGCCGCAGCTACCATCTACCAAAAACAAAAACCTATGCTCCCCAAAAACCAAGTGAAAGCCAATACAGTATTAGATTAGAATTGTGGACACTGGACACCAAAGAACAAATAAAATATCATTTTGAGATTCCACTCCTGCAATTTTTCTCACTTTGTTATAAATACCCCAAAAAATTTCTTTCAATATTAGCTCCCACGTTTTCTGTTTTAAATAAAAAAATCTTTGTTGGGTGCCACTCGCCTAGGATAAGTAGGGGAATGCGAATGGAATATAATATCTAATAATAATGGGGGCTACGCTCTATTTAAATTTATTGGGAAGGGCATACAGAGCAGCAGGTCTTACATTACATAAACTTTTAACGTAGTACGTATATTATATTATATTAACGTATATTACATTTATACGACTTAAGTTACGAAACAGGATAAAAAATGAAAAATGATCTTTTAGTTGCCATTTAAGTAGATTATGTGAAGTTATTAGGAGGCGAACCTTGAATAAATCACGAAATGGAATAGGACATGACAAGGTCGAACGAAAATAGATGGCATTATGAATTGAAGCTGAAACTAAATCTCGAAACAAAGCAACGTCACATTAACCTAAACAATAGTATCATTTCACGTCTATCTCGTCACGTTTTTAACAACTTTTATTTGCGCCAAAACTGTATTAATAATTTAGATAAACTATTTTGTTAGCAAAGAACAAACGAAGCTCATGGTTCTTCGCATCTTTAGTTACTAATTTACGGGGTTTGTCTATAATAAAAATAATACTACCTCAAAGTGTTCCAATAAATTATCAATAATTCTATTTGGTTTAATGATTCGGATGGATTTTTATTTTTTATATTAACTTCATTGATTATTTCCACCAAGACACCTCAGTAGTTTTATGCAAATTGTGGATTACTTTGTCCATACTTTGATTGATGCATAATTTCTCATTCTCAAACCGAAAAGTTTGGCTCATGTTTATTTATATTATAATGCAGCAAACACCCCACAACTAGGGATGTTCCGTTTTTGAATCCGTTTTCCCGTTTACAAACACTAAACAGTGAATTGCTGTTGTTTTCGTCAACCAAACTTGATGCCCAATGGCTCGTTGGAAAGCCAATAAAATTGTGCGTCCAATGGTATATTGGTCAAAGGAAACAGCCCAAGAATACGCTCACAATGTTTCCGGTTTCACGTTCCGTTTTCCCGTTTTCCCGTTTTCCCGTTTCCGTTTTTTGCCAAAAATTTCTGAAACCGCCATCTTTGTGAGCGTATTCTTGGGCCATTTCCCTTGACCAATCTACCATTGGGCGCGCAATTTTATGGCCTTTCCAACGAGCTATTTGGGCATCAAGTTTGGTTGACAAAAACAGCAGAAATTCACTGTTTAGTGTTTGTAAACGGGAAAACGGTGGAACATCCCTACCCACAACCCTTAAGTGTTTTTGGAAGACTAGTTTAGAAAAAGGATATTTATATTTATAACGCATAATTTAATAAATTAATTCAAACTGTATGTTCCAGGAACATTAGACGGTTGCTTGCGGACTTGCGGTAAATATTGTTACTCACGAATGAGGACCCATCAGCAGAATCTATTGAATAAATTGATTGGTAAGTATTAAAGTTTATTGAAATAGCGTCAACATAATGCATAAAACCTGGAATGGATTCAGTGCATTATTTATTGATGTTAGATATTTTTATAATTTCCCAACATAAAAATTGCATAAATACATGTGGCTCTGTCATAAACTTGATTGTGCCCGGGTGTTGTTTTAATCAATAGTAAAATAAGTTCTTTTCGGATATAGATACTTACATTTTCCAAACGTTTTCAGTTTGTTTCTATTCTCTAGTTTCTAAGAACTTATTTTTTGCACCCTAAAGCTAACTTATTTATTAACTATGCAGATACAAAGAAACTAGGAAAAGTCAGTGACACTATTTATTTTATTTCATTTATTTCAGTAATAATGAAAGCTTCTTCTACTAGTCCACTATTGCAGCTACTTCTATTTTCACTTCTGATTCTGCCGCTTCCAATAAACTCATATAACTCCTGCCTGTCCCTTTTTCACTTTGTCGGTCCGTCGTGGAGCATCAGTGTCAGAAATTAAAACGCACGAATCAAAATTCTAAATGAAAAAATGAGTAAACGTTGTTACTTTAATTTGTAGTATTGAGTTGGGCAGAGTGCGTGCCTGCCTACGAAGCGAGCAACTAGACACTAAATAGGCGAGCACCCGAGTCCAAAGTTCTTCCATCACAAGAAATCATTGATTGTGATTGTGATACGTACTCACTTAGTTTTTCATGACAGAGGTTTTATCTTTTTATCTCACTCAACTCAACTCAGTAAGTCGCTTTCCCCTCGCCTAGCTTCTCGTTGTCACAGAACACGGAACTCCAGTTGCTATTGTTCCTGCTGTCATGTATGTCATTCATTCATTCATGAATGAGGGGATGGATTGAAAGAGAAACCAGACGAGAAAAGAAGACATGACTCCCTGCCTGCCCGTCTGCCTTGTCTGCTGCTACTATCTAGGAAAAAGGCATATTTATTACATTACACTATTCAAAACGATGAAAATGTAAATGTAAAAAAGACATCGTGAACGATAATGAAATGAAGTCGAGTGGGTGAGTATTGCATGATGTGACATGACAAATAGTAAAAATGCACATGAATTTAAATAAGGGTGTGTGTAGCCTACGCAATCTGTTGTAGTCTACTCGTGTTCTCGGATTTACATGATTTTTATTATATTTTATTATTAAATTGAAATGTGTCTAATGCTCTCAAAGCTAAACATGGCTAGAGGGTAAGTAGAATGGATAAACGTCATTTTCTACTTTTCCAATTCGCTGAAAACCCATTTCCCAAATGAAATCTCAAATGGGTCGATTCCTGCTCTTTATAAATGGAATTTTTAATATCTAACTAATTTTTACTAAAAAATTACTCTCAAATTAGTTTATCAGATTTTCAATACTTACAGATTTCAGAGTGAAACTGCTGGTTATTTACAGTATTGATTGATGGTCATGGGACACTGTGGTATGGTGGTTAACTAACTACCTATGCAAATTGTCTCGTCTATCATAACGTGATGGAGGGACCGCGGCTTTAATTTAATACTATATCATCATCGTCGTCGTCATCACCGGGGAGGTTGTAGAACCCTCATTGTCTAAAAGTTAAAGTCAAGGTTAAAAGAGAGACATTGACGAAGTGAGTGAAATAAAACTTAAAATATATCGATTTGGCGGACAGCTCGATTATTTCCTTTTCTCCTCTTACTTCCCCACAATCAAATACAAACAACCCAACATTTGCTTAAAATTTGTGTTTTCCCAAAATAAAGCCGCAGAAGTAGGGCCATTCATTTTCACTCCCTCTTTCATTTCGTTGGAGGTCTAAGTCTGTTTATTTTAGTTTTTCTCCAAATCAATTTTGCAAACTGTCTGCTTAATTCACCACGATTGTCAATAAGCAAGTCTAAGTCTGGTGATGTAACGAATGCAGTCTAGGTATTTATTAATACCTACGTATTTATCTCCCAAACAAAAAAGTTTGTTTCGTATCCTATGAACCTTGAAGTTAAACCTCGGTCTCGTGGCGTCTCCTTTAAACTGAATGAATTGTCTACAAACAAACAGAATTTAATATCAGTTTGAACCACGAGACAATAAATATTTTCACTGACTGAGTAGAAGATTCATACTATTTATTACATAAGCTAACAGAAAATGCCTTTCGTCTATTTGAATACAAAACATAAGGCTCGCAGTCACACTCAAAGTGTGCAGCATGCATCGTCGCGACCGCGACATAGCAGAACAAATCAAGTATAAAGCTGATGATATTCCGATTTCGACACTAGCTCAACTATTTACTCACTCACCAGGCAAAGGCAAAGCCAAGCTATCAAATCAGAGTTGAAACGCTTAGCTTTTACTTTGAAAAAATATTGTGTTGTGAAGTGATTTTCTCGGTTATTTGCTTCACTTGAGTAAGTCGACTGAAAATAATAAATAAAATCACGCGTGTGCCTGTGTGAGAGCAACGTAAAACTGAGCAATATAATGCAACAGTCAGACAAGCCAAGGACAAAACAATCCATGCAGCAGACAGACAGACATGGCCATGAACAAGGAGAGAAGGGGACGTTTTATTTATCACCTTTATTTCATTCACTTTCTCGCACCCTTCATTGAAAAAAAAACGAATTTATTGAAACATGAACAATTTGAACCATTTTGAACAGAAAATTCACATTGAAAGAATATTACAATGGTAAAATGAACTAAAAACAATTTGTGCTTACATTTAACTCTAACACCTTACTTATTTAAACACAGCGATTGGAGCTCAGAATCTGCAATACAATAACACCATGAAAGCGACATTTATTGCTAACCAGCGTCAATGTCAAACAATTTTAATAAAATATCAACAAAACTCAAGAATTATGTTGTTTTGATGACGGATTACAAATTTTGTTAAATGTAGTGAAACATCAGCTATAGAAAAGAGTATCGTATAACACAACCATCCGATATAATCTTGGCGGATAACAAACAAATAAAATGCTTCAGGGAAACATTTTTACTCTTTCCTGTCTCCCTTCAAGTTCAAATAGTAAAATAACAAAGTGTAACCAAACAATAATACAACTCACACAGTACAACGAGTCAAAAAAAAATGTCCAAAAAATATTTTTCTAGTTTTTTCCTCCTTTCTCCTTTCCGTTTTTGTAACAGATTTTTATATTTAAAAACACGTGTGACTCTATCACCTTGCTTGTTTCTGTTTGTCATGTAACTTGTAACATGTAGTAACTAGTGCAGTGCAGTGTTGCCATTCTTCCAGAAAAATACGACCAGGCCCAGTTCAATGTCACCCTTCCTTTTCACTTTGTTTCCTTTTCCTTGAAAAATAAACACAAAAAAATGTTTTCGTCCAGAAAGAATTTTTGGGTTAAAGTTAAGTACATGATGATGAATGGTTTATGTAATGGTCTTATGTAACAAGTGCAAGTGGACGTGATGGGCAGTTTTAGCACAAGTTTCAGTTCAGATGGTAGTGTTCAGCAGGTTCGATGGTGGACAAAACTTTCGTGTCAACACATGTTACATCAAAATGATCGGAATTTAATTGGGATTACGGATACGTAGTCAGTGATTTAAAATCTTGTGTCATTTTCACGACAAATATAAAAACAAATAAATAAATTGCGGAGAATATCACCAGATATGTTAAAAGAGGATGAGCGGATTTTGTCCACCATCGACATTTGCAACGTGAACATTATACTATGAAACCGTATATGACAAACGTTGACGGTTCGGTTCGGTCCAGGACCGTTGGTTCAAATAAGCAATCCCTGGTAGTAAATGACCTCAGCAGAATTTCAATCCCTACTTCCTTTTCCTTTAAACCTTGTGGGCATTACATTGCATTGTATAACTTGAAATAGCAAACAAAGGCATTATAACCTACGCACCTAATTTTCCCTATGAAGCATATGTGGCTCGCCTTCACTTTTTAAGTTCTTTAAGTGTGTACCTATTTCAGTCTGTGGAAAAGGGAAGAGCTAATAACTGTCATGAAAGCCTTTACAAACTATAATCGTAACCGTAAAGAAGCTGAAAACATATTGGAGCCTGAAATAACTTAAAAGTAGCATAACATAACGGCTCCATTGCCCTTTTCGCACTTTGTCGGCCTTTATAATTTTTTCCTTTGTCTTTACATCAGCAAAAAAATTCTGCGTGAGAAAACAAAAGACTAATAAACCCGTATGGTGGGAGCGCGGCTTTTGCGTAGTTTAAAAAAACACGCCAGACAGAAAAAAAAATTCTCGAACCTAAATCAAAAACAGGACTAGACGGCCAAACTAAAAATAATGTGGGTGTAGTCACGACCGTTATAATCATAATCATTATTGTAATGGTGTTTATTTACTATGTGTATTGTGTCCACCAGCCAACTTAAAATAACCCCATTGTAAAAATATTCGACAGATAAATTCCGAAAATCTCAAGGCAAATCGACGACCACACACGACCCTTTTCACACAATTCATACTTTATAATAATAAAACAAAGTGAAAGAAGTTTCAAAGCCACGTAGAGAAAAAACGCACGTTTCTTTGTTGATTATGATTACTGTACCATAATAGTAAAAAGGGACGATTTTCTCTTTACTTTGTCTGCCTTCCCGAATCCGAAAAACGAACTAGCTGGAAGTATATTCAATAATTGCTAAGTCGGCTTTTTCTCCTAACCTAATCGTTTCCCTGAACAAAATGAGAGAAAATTTTAGCTGCTCCTGCTCCTGCTGGTGGTTGTGATGCCGCTTTGCCATTTTAATTGAACTTTATGGTTTTGCTACCACTAATGGGCCATTTTCTCTGTGTATATCGTTATTATTTTTTTCTCAGCCTTTGGCCATGCCCAATGCTCTGTTATGCTATGCTACACACTTTTCAACCCCTTTCCCCTTTATTTCATTTTATTTTCAAATGGAGACACCGCACCAAACTGGGAGAGGAGAAAAGAGAAGATGAAGCACGTGCATGAAATGATGTGCCCATAAATAGCCTCTGTTTCTGCCTGTGCGTTGTTTCGTTCCTTTCTCCACTATTGTAAACGACACTGTTGAACGTATTAAAATCATAAAAAGCGAAAATTGTGAAGAAGATGAAAGGATAATTTTCTACAGGGGAAAGTATAATGCATAATGCATGCTATCCATTTGTATGTATCAATGTACAAAATAGTGGCATTTCCATTGCTTTTCCACCACTGCCACTGCTGCATAAAAAGTAACGCGTTACCCTATAAAATAAAAATATACCTTCATACATGAAAACGAAAAAGGCCAGGGACAGACGAATATTGTGATTATCTTGAATTTATTGCGGCTTTCTCTCTTCTCCATACATTCATTCATCCACATCATCGCGATTATCGTTTTCTTTCATTTTTTCGCTTTCTCTTTCACAAACATCGCTTTGATTCATTTAATTCTATGACTGAGTTCTGTAATATGAATGAGCGGTTTTTAGCTGGCTTTCGCCTCTTTGTTACAATATCGTAATCATCACATTTATATACGTATGTACATTAACTATTGAATGTTAGCATTGCTTTATTTTCAAAATCAGAAGAAAAAGCAGAATTCAGTGCCATCGCATCGTCGTCGTCATCCTTCGATTGCTTTTGCTTACGCTGCCTTTCTGCATGAATGCTTTGTATTATTATTACATTACCGTGGAAAATGTCGACAGGACTAAGGACTCTGTTTCAAAAAAACTGAATGAGATTACTGACTTTGCACTATTATATAATGCTGTTCTACTCTACTTAATTCTCATGTTTTACTCATCTAGAAATATATTTTTTACATTGTTACCAAAATATCTCGATATAAAATTTGTGATGATCATCATTGTACATAGCATAGCAAAATATCGTAACATAACGTACTTGTTTCCGATTCCGCTCTGCATTTGATGCCTCCATGCATGAATTCATGTATGAACATGAAGTGCTACTTAGTTTAACCAGAAGTACATTATAATGTTTTGTTATACACCCAGCGAAGTTCTTGAAATAATGGGACATTATATTATATTTTCCTATTATGTTAAATTATAGCGTTCTATTATGACTCTACCACACAATAATGTACACATTTGCGTACCACTTTGTGTCTTCCATTCATGGAATATGGACGGAAGCTCAGCACTAAGAACGCATCGATAAAATAACGATGTGCAAATTGCCCTTGATTATCCAAATGTGATTTTGACTTAAGTTGATGGGCTCCCCCTTTTCCTTTTACTTCCTACTACAGAGATTCTGTCTGTGCCTCTTCACCACTTACCGCACAGCACAGTTTTGTAGTCACGCATTTCCCCTTTCTTCGTCATCACATCGTCTGTTTTTTATTTTATATCATTTGTAGCGAAATTGCCTAAGGCTTCGGCTTCACTTCTCTTCGAAAGTTCTGCTCCAGCTTTGAAGCTTTTTCCTGTATTATCACATTATGCACCAGATTCACTTGTTCTCACAAATAAAATGTCTCACTGCTCGATGCTCTTTGTGTTGTAGTCCGTCGAAGAAAAATGGATTGGTAAAATATGGCAAAGTGGTTTCACCAGTTTCCTTTTCCTTGCTTACTTTACTCTCAGACAGAATGAACACAGGACGCAACGAGGAGAGAAAACGCTTCCCGTTTTTCAAGTCAAATTTAATCGAATTTAGTTTCAGATTATTATGGCTTATTTGCAGACAACCACTTACTTCGAACCGAAGGCAGTGGAAGTGGAACTCCTATCAACAACATCAACATGGAAAATGTGTCATCATTTTATTTGGTCTCGTTCGTGGCCTTTTATGTTTACCAACTATAACGCTCCCTTCTAACCATCCCCTTTTCTCTGCTCTGTTTTTTAAAAAAAAGATGCCACTTCCTTTTCCAATTTATTGCAGTTAAAATTGTCGAAATAATTTTTATTGGTAAAAAATCTCGGAACGCAATGAACCAAACCCATTACTGCGGTTCACTAAAATGCAGGGTAAAATTGATCGTAACGAACTGGAATGCAATTATTTCCAACAATTATTTGTGGAGAGTTCGTCAGCCTTAAAAATTGATGCGCTTCTTCGTGTGAGGCAATTGGAGGAGTTCATTAGTGATTATATTGCGTGTTCCACTTAATGCAACAAATTGAGTAGCAAAACACGTGGTAACTCCTTCTCCAATAGCTAATATAATGACATTATGCCTCCGGCTATTTTAAGGTAAATGGGAACATGCGAAAAGAGACATTGCATAATATGGGTGTATGACTTAATTCGTTTTACAAAAAGATGATGTTCTCGATAGCAATCTAAAATCATCGTAATTGCCTGCTTCGTTCACTAGACTGGAATATCTTAATTCGTTAAAATTTATTTTTGAACGCCCCTTCCTTTATGTAAGTTATTCGTTGAGAAGGCAATAAATAACAAGGTGATGTCACTACACGAACCTACGGTTCTCTGTGTGTAAGCGTGCAACTGACTGCTTAGACATTGAATGAGTGAGTAACTGAGTGAGTGACTCGGTTAAGTTCCGGCCCCGAATGTTCCCAGTTTGCTCCCACTAACTAAATGAATGTCTCCCATTAAACCATAAAGACGTGATAAGTTGCTCTGTCGCTTTACGTCGTTTGCGCTTTTTTCTTTCTGTTCACTTGACGTGTCCATGCATCTTGGTCTCGTCTTCTCTGCTTATCTCATATAAACTAAAAATATCCTGTAGCTACATATAACTGTAACTGCATGCCATAATAATAATATAATCTTATATAACGTTATTTAGAGAAAGTCTGCGGACTTCCTCCTCGAGTAGCAAAAGTTATACATTTTTCTCTTGTAGTTACTAACAATGAGTTCGAAAGAGAAAAAAGAAAAAACTCCCAGGTTGAAAAATTTAGGCAAGTGGAGTTTCATGTCATGTCCCAACTGATTACCAGGCTCTTACTGGCGTGTAAACTTCTCACTTCACTCAACAGGAGTGAAAAGAAGAGAACAAGCAAAAAAGAGAAAGTAAATAAGTGCGTAACGTAGAGCAGCGAAAAGGAGAAAAAGACAGAGCAGACAAAAGGGGAAGCTGAGTTAGTTCATTCTATGATATGATGAGAAGCTGAAAGGAGGCAGTAGTGGGACACGGATGCGTAAGAAATAAAAGTTCCTTTGCAACCATACTATGAATGATGCTACATTACACCAAGTACTCAGGCAGCAGCAATGTGACTAAGTCTTTTCTATCTGCGAAAACTATTCTAAATAAAAATTTAGCAAACTATTTACTAAAAGTGTTGCCTACAACATATAAACCTACATAATACAATTTTCTCCATTGAAGTCGCTCGATGTGCATTTTTGCTTTTCTGAGAAACAAATTTACTATTCGCCTGCGTTTACTTAATCATAGTGATCACATGGCTGACTTTCCACTTTACTTTTAGCAAGTATGAAAAAGACAGGGAGAGGAACAGGAAGGCTTGACTCGACTTTCACTTTACTTTGCTCACTTTTTGACGACTAGAGTGAGCTTTCACTTCCCCGAAATAAAAAATAAAAAATAAAATAAAAAAGGAAATTTGATCAATGAGTGAGGAAGATGAAGATATTTTAGCAAAAAGTCTGCCTTTTATACATAATATAACCACATTATACATGCACTCGAAAAGTAATCCATAATACATGCATCCATCCACTCCATCTGATTTCCAGGAAAAATGTGGAGAAAGGAAGGAAAGCACATTTTTTGCCAAGTGCCGCTGCTACAGCTGCTTTTGCGTAGCAAATCCAGATACTCACCCATTTATCTAGACATTATTTTTAGCTCCTTTTTTCTCACAACTTTTTCACCTGTTTAACCTAAATACTTTTCATATGTTAAGAGTCAGGAGAAAAAAGGACGTGCACCATATGAAGTTTCTCCCACGAGCTCTCATCATCATAATCCTCACAACTAGCTGAGAGAAACTGACTGGCATAATAAAAATAAAAATAAAATAATGTTCTCCACTACTTGTAAATACCAAAAAAGCTCTTATTTTTTAATTTCAACCACCTGAATATAAAATGAACATGAATTGAAAAGCAATGTTTCATGTATCAAATAGATGGCCAAATTAAGTTTTCCTATTCTGTAAGTAATGTCAAAGCGAGAGATGAGAAAAATGCGAACAAAAATCATGAGTTTTTATCTACGGAACGTTAACGCTCATCTATAAAAATTTGCTGTCACGTATTGTGTCACTGTCATCTGTAAGCTACGCCTGGAATTCTCAAAAGAAGAGCAAAAATGAAGACTTCAATACTGGAAAATCACATCACTCGCTAAGTAGTCTCTGATAGAAAATACATACCAATTCGCTCCAGTTAAAAAACTGATGTGATGTAACAGTAACAATTCTTCATCAACTATAAGTGCCGTATGAGGTGTGGTAGGTAAAAATATTGAATATTTCTATGTAACGCTATAACCTTCGGTATTCAAAATTCTCAACTGCGTTCCATATTTTTTCAACAGACGCATGGTTCGTTGGTGAGGGCAGGTTTGTCTATTTGTTGCAGTCTCTGTCGTTTTGTCCTTCATAGAGGTAGAAATATGTTCTGAAAATATACCCGGGAGAACATGTTTCTCCGTAGTTTTTATGTATGATGTTGCGGGTGAGAATTTTATTTTGTACTTGATTTTTCTTCTTTATTTTTTTATAAATTTGCTTTTGTGGTAAGTAGAGTAGCTTAGGATATGTGAGCCTGTTATGGTATATTCTGCTTTGTGATTGTGGGTGCATGCTTGAGTAGGTTGAGTAGGGTTTTAAGTTTAGTTTTGTGAAAAGTTTTCCATTTTTCATCGGAGTCACCCTTTTTTTTAGAAAAAATTTCTCCCTGTCGTATTCTACGTCAATCTTCATACCCTCCACTTCTTGCCATTATTCCTGCCTTGCTTTGCCGTGCTCTTGTAGCTCAATCCTCGTTCGTTTGTAATGTCACCCACGTCAGCATTATCATTATCATCATCATCGTCGTCATTGTCAAAATGCAACAAAAATATACATAAAAGAGCTGGGTAAAATGGATGGATTTATTAAACTATCTTGTACCTAGTTAAATGTTCCGTTTCGTTATGGCCTGTATAGACAGGCATAGACCGTGGTGTAGTCATCTGTATTCTACACTCTCTTTTTCTTTCTTGTAAATCGTAATTTTCTCCAGTTTTATTTTTATTTTGTCTGCAGCACTCACTCAGACTCCAAAGATGACTGACTCAACTCAACTGACTGAATCCCATACTTAAGCCGAGATGAGCTTCCCTTTTTTCATTTTAGAAAAGAAAAAGTGAAACCTGATGACAGATGAAGTGGTGCGTAGCCATAATGTACATAAACATAATGCGTTTTTTATGGTCTTACTTACCTAAAAAAATGTAACGAGATTGAAACCTTTTTATATCCCCTTCATATTTTTCAGATAAAAAGGGACAAAGTCAAGTTGGTGGGGTAAAGTCAGTTTTTCGCTCACTACCTAAAAAATGAACAAATGAATGAAGGCAACCGATTGATTGCCTGTTAAATGGTTTAATATCAGCAGCTATTTTATTGAAATGTTTATTTGGTAAGGGGCAGAGAAAATGCCTTGGATGTGCAGGCATGACAAAAATAAAAATGTCAGGGAGAGGACAAATCAATTGGTATTATATTTATTAAGTGAAAGTTAAAAATAAAATTGACCAAACATTTATTTGTTGTGCTCATTGTTGATATTTTATTTGTCAAAGTCTGACGACTGTTTCTGGACAATGTAAGTTGGTGAGGTTAAAAGCACTGCAGATTTTGAATTAATGTTGTATTGGAACAAAAGTTAAGCTTGGCGTTGTAAGATGTGCATTTCGGTAAATAGTGAGAAATTTGTGCGTTATTGATTCCCAAATCCCCTAACTTAACTTTAAGAAAGAACAGTGCTGAAAATTATCTTTTGTAAAATGCTGGAAAATTCACATCTTTGAAGTACGTATGCATAGTTAGTTTCTCTAGTTAATTTATGTCTTACAATAACCAATATAATTGTTGGTTATCTTATTAATTCCTAGCTTACGTAGTTAATTTTTTGACGAACTATTGCAAAAATACTGGCCACGTCTATTGGCTAGCTTATCTAACTTTACAAAACTTACATAGACAGAGCGGTTATTATATATGAATGAATAAATATTTCTTCTTGACTCTTCCAGGTCTGGGGTTACTATATATTGTTAATCTGGTTATATATGTTTAGTATTAACTACCACTAATTAGTGCATGTTTTACTCAATATTTACATGTATAGCATATCAAAATCTGAAAATAAATAATTATTAGTCCTCCTATACAATACATTCCTCATAGTGCAGCCAAAGTTTGGCACTTATACTGACAATGACAGTGATTTTTTATATTTTCATTGGATTCCTTCTCTCACCTGTCACTCACTTTCCTATCAAACCCTGTACTGCTTATGTTTTTTGAAGCCTCTTTTCCAGAGAAATGTACGCCACTTTCAATTATTACATAAGTCAACGTCTGCTGGTTATTTTTATACATATTTAATTAACGTCTCGACTGGGGTGAAATAACATAATTTTGACTACCTAACAAAACGGGTTTGCTTTCTAAGTAATTCCAGCCTTATACTAAATTTCTTACAAAAAAACCGAAGAAAATGAAGAAGAAAACAAGTTACTAATATTAAAAATTATGGCGTTCTAAATTGTGAAGTAACAATGATGATGTGAAAGTACCTTTATTACTATGTTGCTTTTATTTTTATACACTGTCTCATGCTTTATATTCTATTCTATAATGATATTTTTGACGAGGATGGGGGTTGCTTAATCAGTCTAACAAAAACTTAATGTCAGTGGAACAGTTTTGCATTTATTTTCCAGAATACTTCAATAATAATATTATAATTTATTTTTAAAAGCTTTTGGCAAAGCACCCAGGTTTGGACTTGCACGATTCGCAGATTCAAGACCAATAATTTTTACGACAATGGATGTGCTAGGCCAGTATACTGCAGTATGACAATGTGTGACTTTGACTGTGAGTGAATGTGACTGTGACAATGTGAAAATGTGACTGAGTCAAAAAAGGTCAACGTATCCGAGGTCAAAATATTCGAGTGAATATTTTAAAAAATGTATTATTAATTTGTTCATATTCAACCTTCAGCAAATCAATTGTTTGTGGCATTGTTTGTACGTTTCCGGCATTAATTGATAAATAAAAACGCACGGGTGAAGTTCACAATATTTACATGTAAAATGTAATACGTAATACTCCTAAACATTCCACGGAGAGCAGATGAAAATTGGTACGAATACGCAACGAAAAATGCTGTTTCGATTGTTATACATATGAGTCAACAGATTTCGTCTTTCACTTACTCGGCTGTAAGTGCCAAGATATTTTCAATACTGCATACTCGGCAAAAGTATAAAATGTCAAACTTTATCATTGAAAAGTCAGTGTCCCCAATGCTTTTTCACAGACTTTTTCCTTGGTTGTCTGATGTTATTTGTATTACAGAAATATATAAAAAATATTTTGCAGTTACTTTCGTTGTGCTGCGCCGCGTCTTTTCTTTCCTCTGATAAATTCAATTTTTGACTTTGAGAATCAAAAAGAGAAAAACAAGAAAAGAAAGAACATCTTGAGGGCAATGGAAAAGTTAGCAATTGCTGAAAAGTGAAAGGAATGAAAGGATGAAAGAAAAAATACATGATGCACGTGCCGAGGACATGTGACTCTTCTCCTTCCTCTTCGCCATTCCTAGAAGGTCAATCTGATTCACCTTTATTGTGCATAGATACTATCACGCTGCTCCGTTTTAGTACGTACCATGTACTAAATATATATGTATTTCGGAACATATTAATATTATAATATATCTAGCATAAAATAACACAACATAACAAAACGACAACTTTTCCTCATATTTCACAAGACTAGATTGACCCAATTTGGTGTGATGTCACCACCAGTTGATATAAAATAAAATTGGAGACGCATGAGAGACCGAGTGAGTGAAATGTTCTGCACTGCTCTACTCTGCCAATCCCCAAAATGACGAAATGAAACGGATGGAGGGAATTTTCCATTTCCGTTTTTTGTCCGGTGATCAAAGTCAGGACATCGCATCAAATCAAGGTTAGTAGGCTGAGTTGTGGTTTTGCGCAACACGGCAAATACGCCACACGCCAAAACGTATCGATATCAAAAACGTAACTTACACTAAAGCGAGAGATAAGTGCTCCACTGCACCCGGATACTCACTAAAAAATTTCTTATACATTTATTCGGTCGTATATTGTCAGGCATAAAGCAGAATCCACTGAGGTCTTTCTTGTGTCAATAATGGAGCACGAGGACGCCCAGAGAGGTTCTATTAAAGCTGAGCTTAAGTAAACAATTCTTGATAACATAACCCGCTGCTGTTATTATTATTTGAATCAACTCAAGCTCACAACTCAATCCAATTCTATTGTTATGGAGTGTGCGGGAAAGTCACACATTTAGAGTTTCCTCTCAGAAGAAGGAAATGAATCATAAACTAAAGTATACACGAATAACTTTTCCGCTAACAAAAAAGGATCAGTTGACCATTGCACTATATAACCACATAAAAGTCATTTTCATTAGGCAACATTTGCCGTTTTTAATACATAAGAGCCGTTTTCCAATCAAATGTACCGTCCTCAAACAAATAAATTAAATGCGAAAAAATCCATTCTATTTAAAATTTTTGCTGTACTTTAATAAAACCATTGGATTATCTTGAAATAATATCACCTGGAAAAATAATAGCGGGAAAATATAACCTGTTGTACCATTCAAATTCGGGGTTGTTACTCGGATCAACCGTTTATTTACTTGCCTAATCTATCCCATTTCATTTGATTGACTAACACGCTATTACAATATTCAGTTCCATAAATTATTACATCTACACGAAAAGATTCAAGTGATGAAAGATAAAAAGGCAGTTTTAAATATGTATACGCAGTTTTACCTATAATAATATTAATAGAATAGAAACAAAGTCAAATCAAATTGTGTGCACATTTCAAACTTCAATTAACAATTTTATATTATTTCCACTACACTGCAGTGCACTGTATTTATGTTACAAGGATTTCCACGACAAACACCAATATCCGGTATTTAACACAACCATTTACATTAATGCAATGGCTACTCCCAAGGTCCTAAACAATAAATATCGTTATGCTAAATAAATCAGTTACTAAATTGCCGCATATAATACTATATCCATAGTTTGACTTGATGATACAGAAAGTGTTTAATTGCCTCAGTGATGTGGCTGTAATGGCAGATCGTGGTCATGTCTATTGAAAAAATGCATTTCACTGCTTTTTCTGAAACGACATTATCATGTTATTAATGTATGCAAATTGGCTAAACGTCCTCAGCTCCACTAGACGATTCCTAAGGTATGTATGTAGACAACAATGACGATAAGGTCTAGTACCACCAAAAAAAAACACTCCGATAATGGCTCATGTTGTGAGCAGTCTTCTACCGGGAAAGTGGTAGGAAATGGATGAATGTGGGTAATATCTGGGGT
>VYYJ01002536.1:0-20881 GCA_021029165.1 Cyphoderus albinus | reverse complement strand
TAATGAGTTATTGAAGTTGTTTATTTTTAAAAAACAATAGTAAACCGCCATTATAAAAATGATGCGCCAACGCCTCGCCGTTACCATCGGACCACCTGGATGTGGAAAAAGCACAGTTGCAACGACAGGAGTAATGACGATGGTCCTCCTGGAAAGAGGGGTAGTAGTTGTGACCTGTCCTTCAAACTAAGCAACGGATAACCTGTATCAAAAACTTGTTAGTCAAATAGATGCTATGGAACACCCCATAGGAGTAAATATAACACGACTCTACTCAAGAGGGCGAGAAGCTCAGAAACTACAAAACATCACTAACTTCACAGATGAAGTTTTTTTAAAAAAATTATAATTACTAGTAATGGTAAGTTAATATGGTGGTTAATACTTGTACTAATAAGGTTTCGTGACAAATAGATACACGACAAGCACACATTGGAGTCCGCTTAGAGGAGGAGTTTTGTTTCGATTAAGAAGTAGATGAAATCAGGAAATGTAACTAGATATTAATATAGTATACAATCTACAAGTCTTTAAAAAAACAATTAAATTAAAGTCACGTGTCATTTTTTAAGATGCGGAAACATGAAATCTCCCATCTAAAAACCTACAATCTGACAAAACTTGAAGACCATGAAACCTCCACAACCAAATCTTTTTTGGAACAGAATGAGATCATTATTTGTACAACTAGTTGTACATCTGATGTAACGGTTAAGGGTGTAAAAATGTTTTTAAAAAGAAAAGGTAAAACCATTTCTTCCGGAGTTGTGGACGAAGCTTCACTGTTGACTGCACCTGGAATTTTGTCCCTTGGACTTCTTGAACCCTAAAGAGTTTGGTCAATAGGGGACAACTGCCAACTCCCGTCAGCGTCATGGAACTTCTTTTAGATACGTAAATGATTTCCACTTGAAACGAATACGTTATTTTATTTGATTTAAAAAATTATTTCGCATTTCAGACCTTATGCGCTAAACAACGATATCGCTACGATGCTGGAAGTGCAACACCGAATGGCCCCTCAAATTTGTCATGTAGTTTCATCTTTAAAGTATGATGGAAAATTAAGATGTTCCGACAGCGCCATGAAGCGTGACTTCAGTAAGTATATTGCTACCTATCCTTTGGTAGAGATGAACATGGTAAAATCTTAACCTTTAAACTGTTTTTATGCATTTATAGTAGAATTTTTTTAAATTAGTTTCATTGAAACAGCTTATTAGAAATTAGAAAGTTGAAATTACATTCGACATTATTCATCAACTACTGGAAAGCAAAGTCTTTATCGAGGATGTCACGGTTATTGCAATGTACGACACTCAGATTACTAGTTTGATGTCCCAACGGAAGCAACTTGCATTACTTGACCCGCGTTTCAACAATCTTGAGATAGCGACAGTTGACTCTTTCCAGGTATGTCATTTTTCTAAAAAAAATAAAGCATAATGAACACGCCTAACATTATTCATGCTTTGTTTTATTTGTGTTACGGGAAAGAAAACCGGATTATCATTTTGAATACCGTTAGATGTAATGCTCAAAACAACATTAGATTCTTACGTGACACCAGGCGTTTAAACGTGGCTCTGAGCAGGGCGCAGGAATATCTTCTCATCGTCACTAACCTGGAGACAATGATAAATTCAGGCATCCCTGAAGTCGTGACGACTTTCCAACAGTTGGAGCAAGATTTTCAGCCAAATTATTATTTAAAAAATTCAAGTTATAATTTTACAAAAAGTACAACTATATATTGCATTACTTGTTCTGTTTGTTTCTTTTTTGAAAGTGAAGTTATTGCATATATTATAAATATACATTATCATTACAATTATCATAAACCTGTTATTGAGTAAATAAAGGGGTATTTCATTCTTCTTAAATCAATACTGATTGTTTTATATAATTTAAATCCACATACTTCACAAACTTTTTTTATTAAAACAATTCAATTCATCAACTCCGTGTCACAGCAGAGCATTTTTCAAAAGAAATGTTGATAGACTCCAAGTAACCTTACATTTATCTCTGTCATCTATATAAGGGTAAGATTTAAAAAAAAAACGATTGAGCGAGCGTGGAAATTTCCAATTTCGTGGCATCTTTTTAAACACTATAACGTACTTCCTTTAGTCGAACACATTCTAGGCTAGGAAATCCTGAAACCTTAAAACGGCATCCTTTCCAAAGCTGGTGGCAACACAGAGTGATGATCATAGTAGATTTTTTTAAAGATTGAGCGAGCGTGGAAATCTCGAATTTCTTGGCATAATCATAACCACTATAACGTACTTCCTTTAGTCGAACACATTCTAGGCTAGGAAATCCTGAAATTTTAAAATGGCATCATTTCCAAAGCAGGCGCCAGTGCTGAGTCACAGCCACAGGAAATGTTTTAAAGATTGAGCGAACCTGGAAATGCCCAGATGTATTCTTGTTCATCAAACTCTTTTTATGCCAGAATCTGTAGAATGAGACTATTTTCAAAGCAGGTGCCAGCGTAGAAGCATGACCCAGATTTCAGCACTGCTCAGTCAAGATAAAGGTTAAACCATTTCTTTAACGTTTATTAAGTGTGAACTGAACAAGGAAAATATTGTTGCATGGTAGGGTTCTCCTCGCACTACCCGAAGAATAATGCGGGAACAAAGATTCTAGTCATATAGTATTTGAACCAAGAATTATATTTACTACAAAAAAACAAAAACTAATAAGTATACACCACAAGTTTTTATTATCTAAATTATTAAATTATCTGCTCTGTGAATATAAATTATCATCAGAGTAATAATAGAGAGTTATTTTTTTAAAAGATTTTTTTAAATGTGGGATGAATATCCAGTTCCTGAATGGGAGGTGGATCTATTTTTTAATCGGTTCGACCAACAAGACTATGTTCCATGTTGTTTGACATGCTCGGCGAAGGTACGTTTTTGTTATAAATTATTCCCGTTTATTTAGGAAATACCCATCATTTTCTGAATTATGCAGTTGTCTAATGTACCGATACCGAACATGGAGGTAATTATCAGAGACCGGCTTTTACCTGAGATGATCTTGGACACCAACTATTTACCGCAAGTAGGACCGCACTTGTCGGACTAACTGATGCTGACGTTGCCAAGTTAAAACATTATTGTGAAAAGTTACTCAACAACTATGGTCACGGAAATTCGCCAATTATGCACAAAAACTATCAAAGTGCAGTAACTTCCTTGTTTAAAACTACTGATGTCCTCTATACTCGAAAGACCTCAAATAGTGTACATCATAGGAGATGTCATGGAAGTTTACTTTGACAAGAGGAGCCAGGGGGTCATTGATGTCATGGAAACGTTTTTGAATACAATATTTTCAACCGCGTCCAATCCTTACAGCTACAGCTTAAATTTAAACAAGCCGACAGTTGTCGTCATTTCTACTGATATAATATTTTTTTAAATTACAAGGATTGGAAAAGTTCAATATGGAGGGATTTTTAATACCTTAGATTTCATATGCTATTTTGGAAAAATCAAAGCAAGACCTGACATCAATTCAAAAGTGAATTGCACAATGAATTTTTTTAAAAAGATTTTTAATTGCAATTTTTCTATTACAGCATCCACTATGTCGTGTTTGATGTTTCTGCATGAGAGCATTGTCGAAATGGGGAACTCGT
Organism: Cyphoderus albinus; assembly: GCA_021029165.1. Lineage (NCBI taxonomy): Eukaryota > Metazoa > Arthropoda > Collembola > Entomobryomorpha > Paronellidae > Cyphoderus > Cyphoderus albinus. The sequence goes on along the minus strand of VYYJ01002536.1, from coordinate 17,220 downwards.
ATTTTGATTCCTTTGGAATATGGAACGCGTTTTTTAATCGTGTATTGGATGATGTTAACAACATATCTTTCCTGGCTTTGATTGACAAAAGTCACTATGCACTAGACAATATGCACGCCCCGTGGTCCAGAACCGATGATAGTCCGAACTCACAAAGAAGAATAAAAAGGTTTTAATTTAATTACTGGTTTGCATTTTAAATCCAATTTATTTTAATTATACATTATGTATCTGTAGCTATTAGTAGTTTAGTTATTGTTTCAGAGTAGCAATGGGCAATGCTCCTCTGGATGATCGTTTCAAATATTTAATTATATATAATTGAAACTGGCTCCACTTTTTATTTCCTTCGTCGTCGATGACAGCTGTCTGCATTTTGAATTTAAAGGACGCCTTTAAAATTTTGTCAACAATTAAAGTTTGTCCGATGTCAGAAGATGTTTTTTAAAAAAACTTACGATTTTCTATGCTTTCGATTATGTTTGCTGATTTCATTGTTAGTTCCAAATGATTCTCCAGATTTACAAAGGTAGGGCTGTTTACGTGTATGTTTTTGCATATGCTCCTTCAGTGACCAAGTTCGTGCGAATTGTTTACTGCAGATTAAACACTCCAAACCAGGGCACCTCTTTTGATGTCTTTTTATAAAAAAAATACGACTGGGATTCACGGTGACACTTTTCGCATTTATAAAATGGTCCTCCCTTTTCTGTGGGCCTTCGATGCAACTCATTATGAATTGTTAATTAATCTTCATTGTTAAAAAAAGTTAACGGACACTCGTCGCACTTTGCTGTTTTTGATGGTTTATACAATTTCCGGTGTGATAACTTATGTAGAGCAAATTTGCCGGCTTCAGCTTTAACTTGACACTGCCTACACTTAATTTTTAAATAAGATTTTTTTATCTTTCTTTTTATAATATATTTAAAGCGACATCTTACTAAATGATTTAGCAGAAAAGAAGAATTGCAAATATTAACATGGCATAATTCGCACTTTCTGTATACATACTTCCGGGAATTTTTATGTACATTTTTGTGTTTTTCAGAGCACCCTTTGCAGTACATTCTTGACCACAAATTTTGCAAAAAAATGGTTTCAAATTAATGTGCGATTTAATATGTTCGATCAACTTTGATGGCCTTCCATTATGTTTTCCACAAAACACACATGTGCGATGATAAAGTTTACTGTGTTGTCGCTTTTCTTTTACATTTTAAAAAGTGGTATTGCATATTTTGCATTTGACATTATTCGGTGCAAGTTCTTCTGGATGTTTTATCTTGTAATGATTTTTTAATTTAGCTACTCTAGTAAATTCCGCGCCACAAAATTTACAAACATTAGGTTTTTCACCCGTATGCTTTGTAAAATGGAGATTTAAATCTCTTGGTAATAATAACACCCCTCAAAAAAAGACACTCCCTACAAGGATGGTGCATCCCTACATTTATATGTTTATTGCAGATAGTACAAACCATCTTTGTTAATTTAAAAAAAATTAAAAAGCAATTACAGTTTTAGTAAATAAGACTCAATACAAGACGGATCACTAACACGAAGAATTCTGAATTTATCATAATCGGCCTTAGCATTTTAGAGCTCCCGCCGTCGACGATTATCAATGTGGATATTAGCTCGGTGCCCCTCAAGCTATGTTCATTTATGGTATCGAGGATTGGTGTCAGTAGGGTCAAGTAGGGGTGGCGACGGAAATCGATCTTCCGGGCCTAAGGCCCCTCTCCTCTCAAATCTCCAGGGTCTTTCTGCTCTAGAATTTGCCCTAAGGGCGCAGAGGATTCAGACCTGCGCAGTGAACTTCGACTCATTTGTCCTTCTCAGCAAACTCTTCCACCCATTTTCAATCCTACATCAGCGAGCAGCTCCGGAGAGGCCACGGGTCCTCTGGATCTGGAGGATTTGGAATATCGTCCTTGAATTGGAATGCCAGGGCGAATGAATTCTGGGACAAATACGATTCAATGAAACAAGAATGTGAGCAAATTGACGATGTCAGACCCCGGAAGTTGGAAGTGGTGAAGGACCTTCTAAAGCAGGTGCTCCGCCAGAGTCTCCAGTTGGAGGAGACCGAGGAGATCGACGAGGAGCAGAATTTCCAAGACATGGGTGTTGACTCGCTGATGCTCGTAGAGATTAAAAATTATCTGCAGACAATGATGCGAGACCGTTGCACCCTGAACGCGAACGTTTTGAGAGACTGCTCGAACCTGAGAATTTTGAGCTATCGCCTCGTCGCACTCATTGAGAGCGAGGAAATTGCCGGGGAAAAGGACGTCGAGCGACCGCCACTAGAGAAGGTCGCAGCGTTGATTCGAGAGGATTCCCAGATTCCAGAGCACATCGGGTCGCAGCCTGGACAAGTCCCGGTGAACCTTTCCGACATTAAAACTTGTTTAGTCACCGGATGCACCGGCACACTCGGAATGTACATTCTAAAGGAACTAACGAGCCACCCACAAGTCACACAGGTCATTTGCCTGATGCGGGTTCTTAAGAGCTGGAAAGGCAGTGGAAACGAAAGACTGAAAAAAATTCTTCACGACAGGCAGCTACTGGAGGAAGTTGACCTTGAAAAAGTTCGAGTTGTGTGTGGAAACGTTGCGGAGGACCATCTTGGAATGGAAGGTGATGTATGGGAGGAGCTTGGAAATGAGGTTGATGCGGTGTTCCATTGCGCCGCTTTAGTGCAGCACATGGAGCACTACCGGAAGCGGAAGTCAAATTTTGACACGCGCGCCGTCAACATCCAGGGCACTAAGAATGTTCTCGAGTTGTGCGTCTCTGGGAGTAAATTGAAGCGACTCTGTCACTTTTCAGGTTTCATATCGCAGCAGATTTCCGATTTCGACGGGGTCACCACTTTCCGATATCCGGTCACAAAATTCGTTGGAGATCTCGTTTTGAAAGAGGCCGTTGCTCAGGTACCTTTTTATTCTGAAAACCGGCGTGATTTCCAGCAGCCCGCTTCCACTCATGCTGCTTCCGGTGGACATCTGTGCCTCCTCGAGTATCCAGCTCTTTTTCGACGAGCGGTGTCCCAACGAAATCTATAACTTGTGTCATAATCGTCCCCGGCTGGACCAGGAATTTGTTGGTGTAGCGGAAGGACTGGGATACGATGTGAAAGTCGTCGAAGTGTCCGAGTACGTGGAGAAGGTGAAAACTTTCGGGGATGAGGAAGAAGAAAATTCTCCGTTTACCTTGATCAAGGAGCTATACACACACGAGAGTGAAAAGGACGCACTCTCGATTGTGTCAACGGTGCCTGCCGCTAAACACTGGGTGAACGAAGCAGGCGGTGGCGGAGGTGAAAGTGGAAAAGAAAGCGAGAATTTTTTTACCAGCGAAAAGGTGCTAAAATTTTTGCCGCGTTTTTATGATCACCTTGAGCCATCCATGGAATATCTTTACAGAGACTTGAAATTTGCGAAGGATGCGGGTTGGTTTAGGAAGTATGGATTGTAATTTGCAAAATTGATTGTAAAAATATCAATTAAATGATAATAATATTGATAGCAATATTATTCACAATATTTTTAGTTTAATTATGTAATTAAATTAATGTAACATTAAGTTCTTTGTTTTTAAAAACTAGACAAAAAGCATTGGATACTTTTTTCTAAAATATTCTACACATTACAGTTTTAAATAAGCTTAATTTATTGTTTGTATTTTGTTAGAAATAGTTAACCAACTTTAGTTAATCAAAAGATCTCGATCTCGGAGAATTTATCGTTAAGAAAAGAAAACGTCGGTTTCTGACAAACGAAAGTATTTATTCTTAATGATAGCATCAACATCTCACTGTGCCCCATGAGCGAGAAAGAAACTTCCATTTAATAACGCCAACCAACAACATATAACGTTAATTAATAAATCACAATCAAATCCGTTGAAACTCCATGAGAAATACGCAGGTAGATTAATTCGCTCTGCTTCGGGAAACGGGACGGAATTAATTAAAAATTTCAGTCAGACTGAAACGAAAACGATTTCAATGAGTTTCTCCACTCTGAGTTTTAGCTGGCATTTTGGATGCAATTGTAACTGACTTTGAGCCATTATTTAAAAAAAAAAAAAAAAAACATTATTCATTTTTAAGAATAAGCAACCGACAAACTTGATGTTTTTTTAGATATCTAAATTAATAATGATTAATGAAGTAAAGTTGTTTTTCACAACAGGTTTAATAATTACAGCCCTTTTTGAATGTCTTGCGATTCCGAAAATTTCCATCTTAAATATGTATCTCCTTATTACATTTTTACAGCAAATCTAATTAATATTTTAATTAGCTTTGAGAAGAGAAGAGAAAATTAACGATTCTACGCGCAAAAAATGCTTTGTGTTTATATTATGGGGTATAAATTCGTTTTAACCGTTAATATCTGCTGATTTAAAAAATTGATGAGTTTTAAAAGAATAAAAAGCATTGAGAGAAAATAAAGGGCAGTTTGAGAATCTTTTGAGAAAAGCTTTTTACTGGAATACGGGATATTGATTTTGGAAGTGACCATGATTCATATGACCATACCAGTGGTATGATACCACTTAAGAAATTGCATACTCGTTCACCCTCGGGTGCTTCATTTGGCTTTTGGTGTCATGTTCAGTAGTTTATGGTAAATGTTAACTGATTTCGAAATTCATGTTTACAATCGGTAAGTACATATGTAACAAAGACTTTACGGTAATGAAAGCAATACAGCATAATAGGCATGAGATTATGGATTAATATGTAATTATTAATTAAGGAGGGTGCAATGGATAAGTAAAAGATTTCCATATTAAACCATGGGAAAAGTTACTCGGTGTCAAACGTTTAAATAAAAAGCATAATTTGGGCTTATGTTGTTGTTGTACTTCGTCACTCGTCATATCATAAAGTTTTGTTTGTGTACATTTTTTTTGTCAACTTTTTCCTAGACATTCAGACTCAGACCGACGATCCAAATCGAATATAAAATGTAAATATATTTTACCATATTAAGCTTCATTTGATTGAAACCAGATTGCAATTTATATTTGATACAAGTAAATACCCCTAACTAATCATAATATAACATTTTAGTAACAATTACTGCTTCTTAATCAACTTTTTAAAACATGTTTATTTTTTGTTCTTTTGGAATTGGAAGCTTCTGGAACACTTTAGAAAAATGGTAACGATCCGACCAGCGACTACGAGTGACCTTTTGGACGTCCAGCACTGCAACCTGTTGTGTCTGAAGGGCACTTATCAAATGAAGTACTTCCTGTACGCGAACGTCAGCTGGCCACAGCTCATGTACGTGGCGGAGGACACGAAGGGCAAGATTGTGGGCTACGTGTTGGCGAAAATTGTGGAGCCGGAGGAACAGCTGGACGTTGGCACAACCAGCGCGGGCTTGGGACGCCACGGTCACATTTGTTCGTTGGCCGTGTCAGGATCGCACAGGAGACTCGGCATCGCTCAGAAACTGGTGGACCAGACTTCCATGGTCATGGTTGAAGTGTTCGGGGTCAAGTTCGTGACACTGCATGTGAAGGACTGCAACCGAGCGGCGCAGAGCTGCTACGAAAAGACGGGCTTCCATGTGGCACAGATCAAGGACAACTACTACGATGATGGACATCTGGCCCTTCTCATGACGCGTGATTTGGTACAGTTTGCGAAGGAGAACGGAATTGAGCCCCTTGATCCTATCACGTTCTTCGAGGTCAAGGTCAAGGGTGATGATGATGATGAAGACATGGATAAAAATGAAGCAGAGAATGGGTGTCAATTCATTTCAACCTTCGGAGATTGCCCTATAAGTGAAGACTTGGACGTTTTACGACAATTTATTTAATAATTAATTACAAAATGTTTTGTTTTCTTTCTAAGAAATAAAGTTAATTAAAATTTATGACACTCAACTTTAATTAATAAACCTTCTTTGGATTGATTTGAGTGAAAATTTTGATAATGTTTCATCTGCAAACCCGGAAGTTCACCTGATTTTAATTACCAAAAATTGATGACTCATTTAATTGTGTCTAAACCTTTTGTTTTGTTGGATTAATCAAAAGGTAAAATAATAATAAAAATGTTACGATTACGAGTTGCGGCAAGCAAACTGAAGCGAAGCTGAAGTTTAGTTGGCTTTTTCCCAATTTTAAGGTGATTGCATTCAGATAAAAATATACATTTATTAAATCACAAAATAGTTAAAAACAAAAGAACTTTATTTTTACCATTTTACCGTTGCACTGACGCGTTTTGAACAGGATTTTTTTTGCGCAAACCGCAAATCAAACCAAACATTACTAATAATTTGATGTAATAAGGGTAATATTTTTTGCTTACGTGAAACATTTAATGTTACGTTAAGTTACGTTTACAATCAGATCCATCACAATTTATGAATCATTGTCTTCTGAAGACAAAGGTTTTCTTCAACAAAGCATACTTTGAAAAGTTTTTTTTTCCTAATTGACTTTAAATTATTATAATATAAACCATGTGCTCAAGGTCAAGACCAAGGTCAAACTTTCATTTTGTCTTCTTAGCATTAAAAATCTTGGTCCTCGTATTTTTATGCAGTGTTCCCGTCCACGCGACGAGAAAGCCGTCAACGGCGAAGGACATCACCTGCAAGAAGAATGAATGGGGCAATCTGGAGTGCATCTGCCCTGACGATCCTATCACCGAGCGTTACCCGGATGTGAAGGACCCTCACTGCGAATATTACTTTCTCTGTCATTTCGAAAAAGCGTACAAACTGCGATGCCCACCGCTCCAGGCGTTCCATCCCGATCTACAGGAGTGCATGGAGCGGAAAAGGATTCCGACAAATCTTTGCAAACCGAGTAATAATTCTAAAACTTAAAATTAACAATAAAACTAAAAATAATAATTATGAACCTAACTAAATAATCTTTCAGTGGTGAATTGTCCCTTCTTTCCCAATTCATACGTCGAGGATCCGAAAGACTGCACCAAATATTATCTCTGCTATTTCGGCCAACATTCTCATTGGTCTTGTCCAGGTGAATTATTATTTATTAAATTAAAGATGCGAATTGAATTATAATTATTTTATGTTTTTAGAGGATGAATACTTTGACCCGAAAGAGCAAAAATGCGAGGAAGACAAAGAACAGGCGGATGCGTGCATTGAGAGTACGAAGCGCAAGTATTATAAAATAATGGGCTTCCAGAGGGCGCCGCCCGTTACCAGTATTGCACTGGATGAAGCCAGAGCTTATCTGAAGAAGAAAGGGAAGTGAAAAATGACTGTTCATGTAATATGCAACTATGATTATTAAGATAATTAATTACACAAGTACAGCAATAGTGAACGTTTTGTTTTTTATTTAATTTTTTTGGGGGGATTTTTATTCATTTAAAAATTATTTTCGAGTAATACATTTTTGTATGTAGTATAATTACAGATTTAATCAGTTAATTAGCGTTAATCATTAAAATCTAATATTTCTTAAATATGTATAATTAGCCTCCCAATAATTAGCACGGAAGTAAAAGTTAAGCAATTTTTTATAAACTTCTAAACAGCATTTTTTACATCGTGTAAAATAATATGGCAGATGGCAATTGAAACTAAAGAATTAACTATCGTAATTAAATATCTGAACATTACTAAATATACCTAATTATTCTACACATCATTTTTTATTGATGCTTTTGTATTCAACTGATACTTATTTGTATTGCACGTTAAATACCCAATAAATCAATCAATCAATCAATCAATCAATTATTGGTTTAAATTTTTTTCAACATTTTAAAACTTAATTAGTTTAGGTTAATTAGACACTTCAAAAAAGCTTCTCAATCTCCGTAATTTTCAAGCTCAGTTTCGGTTTCTGCGTGACCTCATTAAAAATGCTAATGGTTTCCAACTTATGAATGAATCCGGGAAACCGGGTCAAAAAGTTCCTCTGAATTATCCTGAACAACTCATTGTTCACGTCGTAATCCTCGAACAACTTGAATCCAGCGTGTCCCCTGAGCTTGAGCATTTTCGCTGTGAGCGGATATTCACCAGACTCCTTTTCCAGACAGTACCCCTTTTCCAACAGCCTGTCCCGAACTTTGGTGGCCATGAGGAGTGGATCAAAATTCACTTCGTCCGACGGAGCGTAAATTTTCAACTCGCTACAAATCTTTTCCGCCAACTGTTCCGGGAGACTGTTCAAAATCAGGGTACGAACGTTATGCTCGTTGAAGCTTCTTTCAAGAGACCTTTCTCGGTTAAGGGTTACCTCCTCCGGAGGTAGTTCCTCCTCATCCCTCACCAAATTCGTAATTTTCCCTTTTTGTCCCTCAACTTTCATCTTTCGGGTCACGAAAGCAGCTACGATGGTCACATTGTTTCCCTTAAGAAAGTGCTGCTGGAAATCATCAAGGCTTCCAAAATAAGCGCAGAAGTTTTTGCAGGAGGAGGCACTTGGAGTTGGAGTTGCATCGACAACGGAACCGGAGCAATAGTTATAAATTTTTCTTAATAGAGACGATGGCTCATGTCCGTCCTTGAAAAGTATGTCGAGCGACTTGGCGATTCTCGTGGAGGCGTCCCGGATTCCGAAGTCGAAGCGGTTGAAAATGTAATAAAGGTGAATGTCGTAAGACCCGTCTTCTCCCTTGGCCACCCTAAACATGTCACAGCACTTTACGGACAGATTCCGGAGTTCCTGTCTTTGAGTCCCAGCTTCCACTTTCGAATCTTGGGAGTCACCAAGAGCCTGGGAGTTCATCATTTCAGGAGCTTCAGTTTCCGGCAGGAAAAAGTATTCTGGCTTATTTCTATACAGATCCAAGTAGTCTCGAACAGAGGTCATCTTCTTCCGAGCCACTCTCTTTGTCCCAGAATGTAGCACGTCCTGGTCCAGCCACATGACCGGAAGATGCAACTCCGATGACCTCTCAAAGACCTTGGGCTCTCGGCTGTTCAGAACGGCCAAGAATTTTTCGTGGATCTCCACGTAAAATTTGTCCCTGGCTGTCCACCATTGACCCATGCATTTTATATACTCCAGGTTGTCCATCATGATCTCGCCCTCTATGAGCTGGAGCAGGTTCCTCTGTTCCGTATGACCTCTCAGAGTAAAGGTCATCTTCACATGGTTCTTAAGCCGGTTCGAGAATGTTAGTTCTCCAACATTGGGATCTGTGAGCTTCTCACAATTTTCCCGGAGACTGTTCAGAACTTCGAGGACAGTTGGACACCTGGAGAACTTGTGGATAAGGTCGGTGCCATAGTACACCTTAAATTCCTCCGCCGTGCAAAAATCCTCCACGTACTTATCGCAGAGATCCAGTTTGCTGGCGACCTCAGAATTCTGGTGGCGTATAAACTTGTACAAAATCTCGAACAGTCTCGCCTCCGCCTGCCGCCATTCAGGCCCCGGTGGGACAACCCTCAGATTTGGAAACTCATCGATCTGAACCTCCTCTCTCTGCTCTAGATCTCCAAATCTCAGTGTGGGCTGACCTTTTCTTATTTTGGAGAAATGTTCCAGAATCTCTGGAATGTTCTCCAGTTGCATTGCCTTCTTGATCCTGACCAAAGCCAGACCAAAGGCGAGCTTCACATTTTGGTTCTTCCTCCAAGGCTGGAATTCCTTTAACCCGAACAAGGAACTGTCTGGTCTCAGATGTTTCGTGAAGCTCTGCTTAATTGTGTTGATCTGGTCGAAGCTGGTCGCCAATTTTTTCACTGACTTTGTAGACCTGCGAATTCCAATGATGTGTTTGCTCTTCTCCTCCACATTCCCCTCCTTCGAGGTCAACCGTCCGGAAATGAGACAGGGAAAGTCGAAGCAGCAGTAAAGCTGCAGAGCTTGCCAAGTGTGGTCAATCGTTCCAGCAAAGATTTCGCCCTTCCGGTAGTAAAACAAAATCTTGTTGAAATGTGTCTCATTGTTATCAGAGACCTCAAACCTTGCCAAGAGGCGATCCGTTTTTTCCTTCTTTTGGTAATAGAGGAGACACCGGAAGCGATTTTCATCGTTTTCCATTTCCACTTCCATTTCATTGTCTGAAGATGGCATTTCCTTCTGTTGATAATCTTTGTTTTTCTGCTTCCGCTGACTCAAGTTGACATCTTCCATAATGAGCTCGATGAGTTCAAGTTCTGAGAGATTGGTAACGGACTTCGATGTTTTCGCAATAATTTTTGCTCTCACTTTTCCCACAGGCAGATAATGGAAACTCAGCTCCTGCACTCGGAATCCTTCATCATTATCATTACTATCGCCATCCTCAGTTTCAGCGCCTTCCTCTGAAGTGTCGTCGTCATCGGCATCAACACTCCCCTGTAGTCCACTCCGGTCACCTCCGATCCCGGAGTCATTGACCGACGTATTTCTAGGATTGCGATTACTGTCATTTTCTTGATCGCCATCATTGCTTCCGGTTTGTCTTTGACGTTTTCGCGTTTGTGTTGTCGCCGATGGCGTCTTCCTTTTATTTTTACCATTGCTGGATCCAGGATTTGTTTTCGGTTTGACCTTTTGACTTTTTTTCCCCAGCTCCTTCTCGTCAACAACTTGAACCGGTGAAGTTATTGATGATCGTTGAGAATCGGTGGAGTTGGAGGTGGATTGAGATGGATGTAGAGATGAACATGAAGTTTCTGGGGAGGCTGATGCTGGCTGTTCAACCGTTGAGGCTCGTTGAAGTGTCTGAAACTGGAGTTGACGAGCGACCTGGTCAATTTCTCTTACGTTTGAGTTAGTAGAGGCACTTTGTGCAACTGGAAAGTAAAAATTAAAATTAATTTTTTGTTCCTTGTTTAGCAGGAGATTTTTATTATTATTTTTACTCCAGTTCTTACCATTGCTGTTCCTGTGTGTTGGTGTTTCCAAAACATTCACGCCGCTACTGACACTCACAGCTCCAGTTTGAGGTGGAGCTGGAGAATTTCCCGAAGGTAGGGAGGGTCCTTGGTGCTCTCTAATTGTTGGCGTCATTGTTTGCGGCAGTGGGGATGATAAAATTGGAGCTCTTTGCGGTTCCATGATGCTCTCCACGAACTCGTCCAGCACCGAGTGAATGAAGATTTTAGTTGTTCGATCCAAGTCAATTTAATTACTGAATAAATTGGAACTTTGTACAGTTGCACACTTTAAGTGGTAAACTGGAAAGTGTCCTTTGGTCTAGCTAGTCAAATGACAAGTGAAAGATGAAATGAAATATGAAGCTTTTTACACAAATCAAGTTTTGTGGAAAGTCGAAAATAGAAGTTCGTTTCATTTCATACAAAAATATTTTCATGCATGAGCTCAAGCTCAGTTCAAATTCAAAAGCTGGAATGGAAATGGAACTAGACACTAGATACTAGATCAAGATCAAACTTGAGTCAAGTTACTTGACTAGAAAACGAAAGTTTTTTTCTTTTGCGCTTCTTTCTTTTTTTTTCTTTTTTCTTTCTTCTTGATTTCGAGTGTCGACTCCGTTCGCGCACAATCCAGAACTTCCACAAAACAAAGCCCATCCGCATATTTATGTAAATGATGATAATATTAATAAAATGATGACACACGATAAAAAAGAAGCATTTTTGCAATCTGTTCGATAAGCGTGAATGCTAAAATTAATTCCCTTTTTCAAGATTGAAATTCGTTTGATTTTTGTCTCTGAAACTTTACTTTTTGTGTGCTTTTTAATGCTTTTTAGTTAAAATTGACGTTTAACCAGAGAACTTAATTATTTTTACAACAATTAGCGATAATTAAGCATTTTTAAGCATGGAGCTTATTTACAAATGAGGTTGCAGTGTCAAATAGCATCTGTAGAGATGTTAAATGTTTCAAAAATTTAAATAATACCAGTTATGTAATGTAATTATTTAACATTGCGATTTCATTTGTAAATGAGATTCATGCTTCAAAAGCTGTGCGAACGAAGAATGAATCGTTGTTCACTCGAAAATTAATCTCCAGAAAAGCAGATTTAAAAAAAAAGATGTAAAACTGCACGTTATTTTCTCTTATTTATCTTCTTATGTTTTTTAGTTTGTCATTAATGATGCTTTTAAAAAGTTTTGTAAAAATTACATTTTTGAAATCTGCAGTTAATGACGGTTAATATGAATCTACAACTTATAGTGTAATTTAACATTATGCTTTTTATGCTCTAAGTTTTGTTTGGTTTCATTTATTTATTTTTTATAATTTACCAATAACATTAACAAATCTGACCCATTTATAAATATATAAACCATGATTATGATAATGAAAATAAATGTTAATGAGTCAATGGGAGTAACAGTTAAAAATAATTGAAAAAAAATTAGCTTAGCTAATAACTAATAACTCGCCATTGTTCTCTATTTACTAACTATAGCCTGCACTCCCAAATTATTCAATGTCCGAGGATGGTGATGGCGTTGGCGACATCTTGGTGACAGCGGGTGGCCGCAACTTGATCAGAGTCCTCCTCCGCTGATTGCCCTCAATTATATGAAGATGATAACGATCATAATAATCATGATCATGTTGAAGGGCAATGAGGGACTGAGGAACGTCCTGAGTCGTTGCTCCCAAGATACTGCCGCTGCCACTGGTGCTGGTACTGGTCCCAGGCTGTGGCTGTGGATTTCCTCCAGTGTCACGTTTATCCTGACCCTGCGACCGTGGCAGCTTCACCGGTGGTGGCGAAGGAGATCGCCCACGCTTTGCCGCCAGGATCTTCTTTGTCAAATTGTTGGCAATGGCGCTGATAGTGGCCCCAGGCAGCTTCTTCATTTGTCTTTCTCCAGTAGTGACACTTTTCTCCTGAGGCTGCATCCGAGGCACATTCGCCTGCGGTGGCGATGCTGAAGCTGGTTGCCTGCGCGTTGCCGTCAGGATCTTCCTTATCACACTGGGCTTGGGCATTTCTTCTGCCTTTGCGACCATCACCACCTTCCTTTTCTTAATGGGCCGAGGAGTTATGGACTGTGTTGAATTTGATGTTGATGTTGATGGAGTTGGAGAACTTGCTTCTCGCTCATCTTGCTGGCGTTCTCCACTCGGCTCCACATTTCGAGGTGTGGATGTAGTGCTAGGTATTGCAATGGAACGCTTCCGTCCGGCGGCACCACTGTTGTTCTTCTCTGGCAACCGAGCAGGAGCCTCTGGCACAACCTGATCCGGGTTATTTCTGGGCGCGTTCACCTGGCTGGAGTTTGGTAAGTTGCGCGGGCCGCTCTCATCATCGTAGAAGCCAGCGTCTTCATTTGCCACAACGTTATCATGTGTATTGTTCGAAACAAACGGGTTTCCAACTTGGTGACTCTCCGGTTGAAATGGAGGTCCAATCCAATTCTGATAAGCTCTTGGCATCATCATTGCTGGCTGCGGCTGCGGCCATGGCTGTGGGTGTAGCTGCGGCTGCAGGTGTGGCTGAAGCTGCGGGTGTGGCTGTGGCTGCGTCCATGGCTGTGGCTGCAGCTGAGGGTGTAGCTGAAGCTGCGGGTGTAGCTGAAACTGGGGGTGTAGCTGTGGCTGCAGCTGCGGGAGTGGCTGAAGCTGCGGATGTGGCTGTGGCTGCGGCCATGGTGGTGGTGGTGGTCGATGCCATTGGTTCATCACCATCGGATCCGGAAGTCGTTCCGGAGCTGGAGTTACTATTGCTACTGGTGGCTGAGGGCGATGAACAATGTGGGATGTCACCCGGAGTCCGTTATTATGAAGTGCAATCGGCAACGGACCAACAACCCCAGCCGGAAATCCAGTAGTGACTTTGCTACTGGTGGCTGAGGGCGATGAACAATGTGGGATGTCACCCGGAGTCCGTTATTATGAAGTGCAATCGGCAACGGACCAACAACCCCAGCCGGAAAGTATCCATTCTGAGATATGTACAGTCCCAAAGGGCACAGATCCGCGCCATTGCAATTTCGTGGAAGCGAAATGCAAAGATCACAGGGTGTCATTTTTTCACAATTTTCAAAATCTCCCTTTTTCCAGAAAACTTCTCCAGAAAAATATTCTCTAGAAAATATTGAACTGGTCGCGGAAAGTTCCAGCTTTGGAATGATGACGATGAGCATCATGCATCATCGCACCGTTTCCGCCTCAATCACCTTTTTCCAGGTGCAGATAATCATACAAATTAAAAACCAATTAATTTTATCTGCGTTGATTCTTTTGCATCAATTTGAATGAGATGGAAAAGGTGAACAAAGGAAAGGAAGCATAATGAGAATCGATTTTTTCAAAGAAAACTAAAACCCTGCAAAGCTAAAAGCAAGCCAACCTCAAAAGTTGAGTTATTAAAATGAAGGAACAATTAAAACTGAAATCCGAAAAACATGGAAATGCAAAACGTTTGATTCCTTGCCTTTGCCTATTAATGCAGAATGAAGAAAAATATGAGATAAGGAAGGATGAAACATTTTTAGTTTTAGTCTGCTTATCGCGCATCAATTTCGTTTCATTACTTTACACTTAATTGGACTACATTATTCATTTTCATTTACCCTTCTGATTCTGACTTTGGCAGACAGTGGCTCACTTCATCATTCACAATCTTATGCAGATGTAATTTCCTCCTGGGATGAGTCTGGAGTCCGAGTCGAGTTCTGTCTTTATCTATCAATATTCAATTTCTTTCTTAGAGATAACGAAAACCCCGGATATGCAAATAGCAGCTTTGGGCTTTTTCTTGGGAGAAAAATATTGCGTCTCAAAAATCCTTAAATAAAGCACACATTTAAAAAGTTCAATTTCTTTTTATTTCGTCAAACTCTAAAAAAATAAAATCATGCACATGCATGCAGCACAAATCAGATTTTTGAGACTGTTTGGTTAATTAAATAAATAATGAGCATTTAGGTCAACTTTAAAACATACATGCAATGGAATAAAAAATTCTTATTTAAAATTATGACAAGTCTGAAATGATTTCTTCCAAAGCTTCAATGTCCATTTCAATTAACAAAGTATTTTCTAAATGTTTCCCCTTCCCAGTCTGCTTAATAAGATTGTGGTCAAAGAATTCAACAAGTAAGGTTCTTAATTTTTCATCCGAATGAGCAATAAACTTTTCCCTGCATTCCTTCGCAAGCTCTTGAAATCGAACCCCGCTGTAAGCCTCCTTCGCTTTTCGCATTGCACGACTTTTCACTTGCTTTAATTGCATCTGAGCCAATAAGCCAAACGCCTTCTTAGCATTTCCGGTTAGTGACTGTAAAACGTATTTGAGGCTGCACTTCTGCGTCGCCGCTTTCGTTTCGTCCCCGTAAATGTCTCTGGTCCATTTCAGCTCCTCTCTGTATTGCCTATAGGTTGGACAGTGGACCCAACAAAAGTTCAACTCTAGGGCTTGAGATTGCGTAACACCTTTAAATGTACAAATTATTAATTAGCAATTTTTTAAAAAGTTAATGTTAGGATATACATAACTAACACTATGAAACTCCTGACGAAAAAACAGATTTAAAAAAAACATACCCAAAAATGCGTTCACTGTATCACAGGAAGCCAAGATATGAATAAAGCGGAGTTGCGCTAGCCACGTTAATGCCGTTAACATTTGAGGTAATCGAAGAACCATCTGGTCAAAGTTGTTGATCAGTAAATACACATCTCGGGAATTTGCGCTCTTCAGCAGACTTACCGTTTCCCTATAAAACAAAGATCATTAAAATTGCTTTGCTAAAATTAATTAATAACAATGCTGTAATTATTAACAGGATAAGGATGATTACAGCATTGTTGTTAATTGTGGCTGTCGTTATTAATCATTTTATTTATTTATTCTTGTATGTGTTTACTCACTTTGCAACTGACTCAATATTCGCACCGTGGGGGATTCCAACATCGCTGTCAATGTACTCGCACAAACCCTGCAGGAGCTGTGAAATTAGATTCATTAATTAATTAAAATATGTATAATTATGGTTATTTCTTTTTATAGTATTTTAGGTCACGTTATGACTAATGTTTGATAAAGAATAATACCTTTCTTGGATTAAGTTTTGGAAACAGTCCATTGATGAAAACTACCAGATGCTCTTCATTAACAAATGTTTCGAAATCCCGTAAAAGCGACAACTTTGACCCGTACCCGTACAACATTACATTAAAGCCATCTCTAAAACATGAAGAAACCAAAAAATATTAGTACACTAGTTTTTAATTATTAACTAAATCTGAAATTATCTATATTAACGAAACAGTAAATTACTTGAAAAGGCCGATCCAATGAGGGAATTCATTTTCTTTGTAAGCTTCCAGCAATGCCTCCACGTCCTCGTCATGAGTATTCCCAGCAATAAAACTTTTCGAGTCAATGGAATTGTGAGCTTTGGCCGCCTCAGCAGTAACTGAAAATTCCGTTGGCACTCTATCCGGAAGTCGGTCGTTTGCGTTTCTCGTTACTCCTCTGCCCCTCCTCCTTTTCCCTTTCATGGCGTCATTCATCACTGTCTCATTTTTCGCCACTTTCCTGTACCTAATTCTTGTCTCAGCCAGGAAGTAATTCTCCGGATTTGGCGACATCGTTTGGCTTCCTAGTGCCACCGGACTGTCAACCGCCAATATTCTAATTGCTCGACCCTCGATTTTTTGAAGGACGTCAGGAGTGCTGGCGATTTTCGTAATAATATCTGAAGGAGAATACAGTCCTTTCTCCTCAACGGCTTCAGAAACTTCGTACTCTCCATCCTCCTCCACCTCCTCCTCATTATCTTCAGCTTCCTCCTCGTCCTCCTCCTCTTCTCCAAAGTCTGAATCAGTTTCTATTGCATCTTCAAAATCGTCCTCAGAAGAGTCATCAGTTTCAATTATCTTGCCTTTGCCCCTTTTGCCTTCGGAGGGTCGATAATCCTCGTTGTCTTCCTTTGTAAAGTACGTTGCGTTAATTTTCCTTTTCCCCTTAACAGGTGTGCTTTCCGAGTCGGAGTTTTCTGAACTTGAATCTGAGCCAGAAATTTGAACCACGACCAGAGGTGGTCTGGGTGGACGCAAACCGTTCCTCTTAGCTGACGATACAGGAGTTTCTGTGAAGTGTGAGTCTAAAAACCGCCACAAGTATCACAAATTACACATTCTGCTAACTAATGAATGGCACGACTGTACAATTAAATATTAAATTGAATTATACATAAATACTGCATTCACCAGACGATGTTGTGCTAGAAATCACAGCGAGGCGTTTCCTGAGGCGTCTGCTCGTCGGAGTTCTTTCATTTGTCAGCTGCTCCTCATTTTCCAGATTACTGG
>VYYJ01002535.1:0-20882 GCA_021029165.1 Cyphoderus albinus | reverse complement strand
GTCCAATAAGTAAAATGCTCCCATGATACACGTTCCCTTGAGTTTTGTGCAAACAGAAAAAAATCAAATCTCATGATTACGATGATCACCGTGTCCTTTTCCAACTCCTCACAAAGAAAAAATTCTAGCAGTGGTACTGGAAGCAGAAAACTAATGAAATACATGAAAGATAATGCGAACACGTAGAGAAGTAAACCCATTCACTGCACCCTCACTGTTCTGTTGTGGGGCTTTTCGCTGTTATAGATATTTATCTGTTGAAAATGAATGCGTTTGTAGGGAATTAAAAGCAAGAAGTCGAAGTGAGCGAGAGGGATAGAGTAAAAAAGGCAATCAGAAACTAATCGTTGTCGTCATCTCATTCATTTCATCGCTCCCCCTGTTTTGCGGCAGCTACTATTCCAGCTCTAATGTTTTTGTAAGTAAAGACAGCGTAACAGAAAACTGCCTCTTTCTTTACTTCGTCCCTTCCTTCACTTCACCTTGTTTGTACTCCGAATAAAACAGTGTGGCCATATGAGCGTAACATGACTAAATTGTTATTACATTTCATTCTGAAGACAGGAAAAGTTAAAAGTAGGGGGAACGACACACTCGTACTCTCGTGCTCTGTTATGCGCTTAATGTGTAACTNTAAAAGTAGGGGGAACGACACACTCGTACTCTCGTGCTCTGTTATGCGCTTAATGTGTAACTGTTGACTTTTATTTCATTTTTTCTTCATCTTTCTCACTTTACTTGCGAATCTAAATCTTCATGCACCAATATCGTTATGGTCTATGCGAAAAATATGAATCTCTAAAAAGCTGAGACGGTTGATGCAGACATGCTAAGGTCAAATCACAGCATTTCTGCAAATGAGTTTAATCAGTTTCCATGAAGTGCGCGACTTCGTGATCAATCGTGATCTTACACTTCGATAATGTTTTGTGTGATACGATGTTCATCAACCAAAATCAATACATTGCTTGCTTTTTTTCTCGTAAAAGAAAATGATTGGTGTGTATTTGTATGGTTCGCCTCATTGACAGCTAATTGACCTGATCACTCATTTATTGCTCAGTCAGTTTCTGCTGCGCCTTTAGCACTAAAAGGCGTTTGGGGATTCATCATTGTCTCATAATGAGGACAAAGCATGTATTTGCCTAGAGTAAATGCTAACTCCATTCAATCATTGAGCCAATCTTCACACATAGTAAAAGTAATAAAGTGCATTTGGAAACCCTCTTGAGGGAAGAATGATCGGGATGGAGGGATTGTTCGCACTCTTCACCCTTACTGGAATGATGATCATTGAACATCGTCTCCTTTCTCCACCAGTGTGATTATAATCAGCCTCAAGAGGTTTGCGCTGTTGAAGGCTTTCGCGGCTATTTATGACGAGTGGGGAGTATTACTCTGTATTTGTGAACGAATAGACGAATTAAATACTGAAAATATTAAATGTTTCGAAAGAAGTGTGTAGATTCCAATCAAACTGCAATTGTTGTTTACTTCAGTGCATGTAAAAACGGAGAAAAATAAAACGTCAGGTTAGATTCTATGTTGTACAGCCGCAGCCCAGCCTGTCGAAGGAAACTGTAATCAATTTAGCATAGTTGCATAGGGAAATTCGGGAAATTGAAAGGATATGAAATGTCTTCCGCAGGTAGCCGTAAGAGGTCTTTTTATGCTTGCAATTGTATAGAGCACGGAACCGTCTTGTGTAGAATTTGTATGATCAACTGTATAATTCACTATCAAAGGGAAAAATTATACAAAGGAAAAGTTTCCCTACTTTTAAGATTGTTTAGAAAAAACTAAGGTAAGCGAATTTCACTCCTGATTTCTTGTCCCGTTATAACAAAAAAATGTTTCTTTTTGCTAAAAATTTGGCAGTTGTGTTTGGATTTTGAATAAAGCGCAGGATTATTTGTTCATTTTACATCGAAGGATACCTATATAATTCAGACAAAGCGACGAGCAAACAGAGAAGAAAAGCAACCACCGTAGGAAAATGAAATTACGTGGTAAAAGTAGGGTTTGCCAAACAAGTCGCAGTAATGGAGCAAAGGGAACTCGGAGCTTTTTGATCTGTTCATCATACACATTCATGGAGCAGAAGGGTTTTGATTTATCTTTCCTTTGAGATTGTGAAGAGTAGACCAGAGGGATTTAGTGGAACAGATAACTTCATTGTTCACGGTTTTCTGAAGTTACATCAACTTTCACAATAACAACAAGCGCGCAAAGAGCTCAATGTTTGTCGTGCTTGTACAAAACCGTTTTTGGTTTACGTAGCAGAAGGCAAAACTGTAGCGTTAAATTGAATTCGTTGAGGCTGAGGCTTCCCAAAGTTTTACATCATAACAGTGACGCAACTTACTCGAAGCACAAACTTTGACGTAGGTAGTCATATAAAGTGAAAGCAACAATTCATTCAAACTGCGTGAATTGTACAGCCATTAATTTAGAAATCTTGTGATGGTTTATCTAGCACCAGTTTAAAGGTGAAGGATACGGTGAAATAATGTGCTTTCCTTCGGTCGGTGTGAATAATATTGCAGGTATATTATTATTACTGCCTTATGATTAGTATCACCAGGAATAGAATAAAACTATTTAATTTTTGGAATGCCGCTTTCGGTCATAAAATTGAAATGCCACAAGGATTTATCCGTAATCCGCATGTCCACCATAGCACACAACGAACCGCTTTACCAAATATTCAATGTAACATTCCAAGTTATTCTGAGACAGGAATTAGGGTATTCGTTAAAACCTAAGGTATATGGAACAATCTTGAGTACAGTGCATTGAATATTGTGATGTGGAAGTAAAAAGTGGATACACAATTAGTGGTCACTTGTTTATGAGCCCATAAAGAGAAGTGATTTTTGTGTAAAATCACAAACGAAAATCTCCCACAAGCAAAGAGAATAAAGTGGAAAAATAATCCATTTCCTAATTCCTGTTCTCGGCCGGGAATGATTGCGCTATGCGAGGCAAAGTTATTTGTTACTTTTTCTGTTTTATGTGAGATACAATCTTTTTTCCACAGTCTTTTCTCATATACAGATTCAATTCATTCGTTCTTTCCTTGAAATTAAGTTTATTTTCTTGTACGATCAAGCAAGCGATGAACAGTTATTTAGTTTTTGAGTTTGTTGCGTGTTTGCACAGTTTATGAAAAAGTCTTAATGTCACATTTAAGTGACAACGTTGATTGTTTGATGATGTTTCATAGGGCACATTCCTGAAGAGATTTTGTCTTTTCAGTACCGCTGGCAGTTGTTAGCTTTTTTATGAGAGACTGGGGCAAATCGTACCTTTCACACCTTTCCACAATTCCTGCTGCAAATCGGACAAGATCTCTTAAATCCAATCGCGTATAGACACTAGACTAGATGCTAACAATGCTTATCTAGCTATTTCCAATTTAGTTTCTAAGTTTTCTTAATCACATGAACAGCAAAATTGTAAGGTGAAAGTACTCTGTTATAAGTATGTACATTATTTAGTATCTGAGCTTTTTAAATAATAATTAAATCACGCACTATAATTGTTTCTACTCAATGTAGAATTCCAAAAAAAAAACATTTTTAAATTAAAAATGATCGTGATTACTCCTACTTTTATATTCAATAGTCATATTTTTATAAAACTAAAGCGAATTATTTCATTTAAAATTTATACTTACACTTGTGTTAAACTATGTGATTATGAAAGGAATGCGTTAGATTAATTATGGAAAGTGTTCGAATATGAAAAATCGAATAAACCTTTTACGTTCACTTTGAAATAAGTACAATTAAGTGTGAGTTCAGTTCAAATTCTGCGTATAATAATACTCGTGATATTTTATTTCTTTTTTATTGAAAATATAAGTTATTGTTTACATTTTTTACTTCGCGTTTAAGGGAAAATAGTAATAATAATGTTGCTTTTTGATTGGAATGGAAGCTGCCATAAAAATACATTATGAACACTGTATGTGATTTAATATGGACAAACTGAAAGAAAAATTGGTCAAAAGAGTTTCTCTGCGTTTCAGACTTTTATTGCTTTCTATTTCTTTTTTCACACGCAAAACACCTATCTCACCTCCGCCGATTTTTTCTCGCTTTCAATGTAACCATGTTTTATACAAATATGAAATATTCTCTAGAATGCACACATTTACACTCATGATACACACCCTTTTCCTCCAACGATTGTACAAAAAAGTTTATATAAAGGAAAAAACCTTTTTCTGATCTGCTGATTCTTAACTTTCTCAGAGCATTGTTTTTCCATTCAAAGTAACATTTTTTCCTTGTTGTTGTTTTCCTTTTTGTCGTCTTCTTCAAGAGTTGGGGAAAATATGCTTAAATGTACAGACATAGTATTCAATAATATTTACTTTTATATTGTTATGTAAAAAGCGTATTTTGAGACAGAGGCATATAAAAGAAGGCAATGCAGGAATGAGAATATCCGATTTTACCCATACTTCTTAACTATTTCCTCCAATTTTTTTCACTGCCACTCATTCGCTTTTCGTCCTTTCGAGTTATAACATAATGGGAGGAAATGACTTAACATGCAATCAAAAATCAACTGCTCTATCGTGTTACTTTTTTCCTTTCTCTGAATTTTTGGTCGTCTCTCGTACATTCTTTGTATGTTTATGGAATATGATTAGAAAAGAGAGATGTCAAGCAAATAGAAAAGTACATATTTACATTTTTCGCCAGGAAGGCATGCACAAACATCGGTTTTCCTCTACTTTTCCTTCTATGTGTTTTAACGTTTCTCCTATTTGTTATTTCTTTTATGATTCGTGGTGAACATTTTTGGGCTTGGAATTTGTTTTGGTTTGGAGTAACATGACGCGATATTGTGAAGTAAGAGCCTTGCCATGTAATTCTAACTGTAATCAGAGAAAAGCCAAATGGCATAAAAGAATTGGTGTCAAGAAACATTGAATAGTGTGTACCACCTCCACCTCCGATCTGCCGTCGTCCTTTCTCTCATTGTCAGATTCGATCATTTGTTGTGCTCCGTTTGGGAATAAATCTTTCATTTTCATGTGTGACATTTGCAGTGACAATAGGAAAAGGGAGTTTACAGTAAACAAATCTACAGTGTTTTCGTGTTTGTTTTAATATTATTTTATTTTAGTTTTTATCTGAGCCAAAAGTTTGACATAAGAATCAAATTCAATTTAACAAAATTACGAATGGAGCTTGCCATTTTGACGTGCAATTTATGTAAAAAATATTATCTGCAGCGATAAAAATATTATATACAGCTAATCAAACAACCTTTGGAAGTGAAATTAAGGAATAATCCATTTGTTTTTATTGTATTTTACAGATCCATACCAAATGTTTGGACCTACGAGCAGTCGGCTTGCAAGTTCAGGTCAGTTCTTTTGTTACATAATAAAATAATAAACTCTTTGATTGTTTCCCATTTCCCAATGAACGTTTTTATGGTTGGTGGACAAATTGAGACTGTGAGATAGACGATAACAAACCAATCATCATGAAATATGAAAACGAAGGAAAGTGGACAACGCAACGAGTGAAAAAATGACAGAAGGAACGTTTCTTTGAAAAGCAGTATCCGACAGGGGAAGGAAAAAATAGGTTTTACTTTTGTAAAGGAAGGAATACGTTGACTGATGCTGGAAGTCATAATAATGTTTGCATTTTCCTTTTTTCGTGCTCAGTCAACGGGAAGTGCCAATTCATTTGCAGCCTCATGATATTGCGAAGTAGGTCTCTTGGGTAGTTCCTGCCTTTGCGACAATCTACTTTCCGTTTGCATTTGATAATATAATTGTTATTACATACACTCGTAGATTTCAGTCGACCAATCTCAAATCCCTTTTCAGATCAATGAACCTCAGGGTTTAGTCAAAGAAGTTGTGAATGGTCAAGTTTAGTATTTACATTACAAATCACCCACGACTCAATCAAGCTTTTCCTACAAATTGTGCAAGCAAACGTTCTTCATATCTGGGAACTTTGTTTTGTTAGCGCGTTAAAGTTAGTAGACCCTGGAACGTATTATTGAAAAACTCGATTCTTGCTTATCGATTGGTTAATAGAAAACTCTTCTTGGATGATAAATGCGTCAGAGTGCAATGATAAAATCGCATGACTATGACCATTTGATTTTTTTGTTTTGTTTGTATGTTCATTATTCATTTTGCCTTTTTTGTGACCTCCGTGATTTTTCAAAATAAGTGAAGCAGAGCTGTGCATTTCCAGTTCTAGCCTTAAAGTTTCGGCTGTCGGATTCTCATGTTGAAAAAGTGTAGTCCAATGATGATGGGGAAGAGAATAAACAGTCAGTAAACTTTCTAAAAACTTCAACTGGATTGTTCATAGCAAAATTAAGTTGAAATTCAGTCATCTCGTAGCTTCCGCTGTGATTTTTGACGTATTTACGATATCGATTGGAGAAAGTGTAGGATATTCTTATCTTGAACAGCTTAGAATTTTACCAAGAATGATGCTAACGGTATTGTCAAAAAGTGTCGGTCGTTTCTTCTTGTGATAACTCAATTTGTCGAGTCAATTTAATGTAAACAAAAATAACTAGTTCGAGGTAGACTCATTCCTAAGAGTGCCCATCTTGCAAATAAAGACATCGAAATGGACAGTGAAAGCCTTTCACTGAAAACACGGTTAAAATGTGTGGGTAGGGAAAGCACTGCATAGTCGCTTTGTACAATGTGTGTTGAAAGAACGCTTGCTGACGAGGGATGTTCTTTCATTGCCCCTTTTTTATTCTTAAGTAAATACCGTAGACATAAAAAGATAAAAGTTTTGTTTCCACACTTTCTTCTTTGTTTATTTAACTTTTCGAGCTGTCATCATTTATGAAGCCACGCTTCAGTTATAAAAATGGGTATTTGTTTGTTGAATTTTTCAGGATCAGGCCAAATTCAGCTGTGGCAGTTCTTGTTAGAGCTCTTGTCAGACTCTTCAAATGCAAATTGCATCACTTGGGAAGGAACAAACGGCGAGTTCAAGCTAACAGATCCGGATGAGGTGGCTCGTAGATGGGGAGAAAGAAAGTCAAAACCAAATATGAACTACGATAAACTCAGTAGAGCTCTTAGGTAAAAACATTTTACACTTTTGACTGACGGTCAAGTGTATAAACTGTGAAAGCTGCTTTTTAATTGAAGACATTATGATTTGTTGCAATTTTAGGTACTATTACGACAAGAACATCATGACTAAAGTTCATGGAAAACGGTACGCGTACAAGTTTGACTTCCAAGGACTAGCCGCAGCAACTCAGCCGGCGGCAACAGATCCAACTGCGTACAAGTATCAATCAGATTTCTTCACAATGTCAAGTTATCATGCTGGTAAATTAACCTTTGTAAAATAATAGCTGTACATATAATCACCAAACAGGACTTAATTGACGTGATGTGTAATCTTTAGGGAGTATATTTCCATCACATTCAAGCTATTGGGGAAGTCCAAGCGCCAACCTCTACTCGAATATAGGTAAGTTTTTATCTCAATAATATTTCATCAAGCGAAACAGGTTTTCAATTTTACTAAAATTCCCTATACACGTAATCACATAATTAAAATTACGTGAACGTTTCTTACGTTTATCTCCTAGCTGCTGCGTCAGGTCATTCCATGACTCCTCATGCTAGTCATATGACCTCGCATTTGTCTTCGTATCCCCACTATGCGTGACCATTACATTGCGCAGCGGCGACGACAATGGCCACCACTCCACATTCCGCTACAAATAACACCGGTGGTTCGTCGCCTGCCACCCAGCAGCAACAGAATCGTGACTCTTTTGGGTTATCGCAGTTTTCTACAACTGCAGCGGCGTCGGCAACAATGGCAGAAAACAACAAGCAACTCATGAGAAGCATCTACAATCAATGTCTTGAGGGATATGACGAGTGAACTGGCACACTGGCAGTACTTAAAAAATACTGGACGATATTATTACCATATTATGAAATACGAATAATAATGTCTATTATTGTATGTATTAATAATATACTTGTGAAAATAATATCCACTCTACTGTATAAATTCTGTACGTAGAATCTCGCATGTATAGACTCTAGAATTCGTTGCAAATATAAAAACTAGTCAGGTCAAGGCTACGTATTGGAAAATTACTAGTCCTTTAAAAAGTTAAAAATACTCTGTGTGTGAGGAGTTAAGGAATAGTTAAGAAACATTATTATGTACATAGGACGAATAAAATAATAATTAAATAAACACGTAATTAGGATTATTTGTAGCCGTCTACCGACTGCAATTTAGGGCTAGTCTAGACTGCGCTCTTGTTATTCTTTCTACGCAATGGTTTGCCGAAGATAACGAATTAACGGGTTGACTCGCAATTTAGAAGACTTCCTACTTTTCCTAGTCAATAGTATTGCATTAATGAATTTTAGCTCTGATCTGATGGCAGCAGAGCGCAACCCGTTCTAAATACAAAACTTATTATTTGATTCATTCAGGATATTATAAGATTTTTGTTCTACAGTTTACTAAATATTTCTAGTCAATAGGTTCAACGTGTACTCCATTTTCGAAGAAATCAAAAATGGACAAGCCATTTGAATGTACTTTTAAAATACTAAATTTAATATGCATTGCATGCTTTGACGCAAATAAATTTTTAAATAGCGTTATTTCAGCGATCTGTAGCTTTAATGAAAGAGATCTTTAAAATGAATTATTTTAAAGGTATTCTGATGTCTTGGGTGATTGGAATCTTGTAAATCGCATTTATCAGCGCCCAGTGCAGCGGAGGGTTTTGTTAAACGGTGATTTAAAATGATCTCATCTGGAGTTAAGTTGTTGGTAGTCTATTATTATCTAGTCGAGCATCAGCATGCGACGTGAATAATACGCTGTCAGTTTCGAGACAGAATCTTTTAGTGTGTAGCAGGAATTATATTATACATATTAAATATAAATTTTGTAGGGAAAATTTAGAATGCATCACCAGTATTAAATTCGCACAGTGACGTAGATTAATTTTACAGTGTACTGCAACTGCAACTAGAAGAAATTAAGGGTGCTGCGTTTAGAGCAGTCACAAATTCCCATATTTGATGACAAATCTTGTCATAAGTTGACTAAAAGAATACAGATTTAAAAATTTATTTTTAGTATCTGATTTATTTTTAGTGTTATAATTAGATTGAGAAACAATCGAAATCCAGCTTTTAACGGGTAGGATATATATTTTGAATGTTTTTAATTAGAAATTTCAATCCATTATAATAATACTAGTTGCGGATATGTCCTTATAATTATATTATTTTAAATTAATTTAAAAACGAGTCTAGTTTATTTTCGATTTAAACGCGCGACATCCCAATACCATATTATCTACCTACTATATTATACACATTTAAAGTAATATACATACAATTCCTCTTACATTTAACACTTAAAGAATAAACTCAATTCTTAACTAATAGTGCGTAATATTGTTCAAGAGCCAAACATTGTAGCAGCGCGAATTGACATAATAAAAATTAACATTAAATAAAACTTGAGTTGACATTTCATAGCTGATTGATTTTTATCGTTCTGCGAACGGCCTAAATAAATAACGAAGAGACGAAAGGTATGGCATTGGCAAACAAAGAGTATCAAATTCTATAGCTTGAAAATATTTTTATAAAAATCATTACTGATCATGTAACTAAAACCAAAAAATGCTTGCCTCAAACCACATCACTGAATTTTGCGATCACAGAAAGCAGTTATTGTTCACTCACTGTTGGAATTTGACTTACGCTTTCACCAGGGATTGATAATTGAATAGGTGACCCATCATCCAGAGAAAGCAGCTGCTGTGGTGTAGAAGAGGTTAGCGTAATTATGTGAATAGCCTCTTGTCCTGGTTGTTGCAGACGCTGTTATATTTCCAAATTTTAAAATATTTTAGCTATTAATAACATGTGTTCTTGCAAGAAGTATTATTCTATTTTGTTTGTTGGTACACAATTACCAAAACTGAAGGAACTGTCATTTGATTATTCATCGGGTTCAGGGCAATAATGGTGGGCACAGATGTGGAGTTACTGTCAATCTGACTTGTTGTAACGAAGGATGTCCCTCCAAGTGCTCCACAAGTTTCCACGGTGGATGTAGGTGAAGACAGTACAACTTTTAAATGTACAAGATAGCGAATTTCGGTCAATATTTATTTGTAAATAAAAATTATTTATTTATATAACCCTTAAGTAAAAATAAAATGTGACATACATTCGACTCCTCCTGAAGTTCCAGGGGTGGAACTAGTACGCGTTAGTCTTTTCTCCAGCAACATTATCCTCTTCAATGCGTCATTGAGCTTTTCCTTCAGCTTTTTATTTTCTATTTTAAGAGTATTTCTTTTATCCTCGAATTCTATGTATTTACATGTACAAACAAATTAAATTTCCGTTATTCACCACAACACGAGATACCATTGCTAAAATATTGTTTTTGAGTCACCTTTTTTTATTCGATGAACGGACGCCTGTGTAATCCCCAGTTCTTTAGACAGTGTTCGTATGGATTTATTCGGATCTTTTCTAACAGCTGCTTCAACTTTGGCTATAACTGCTTCTGTCCGCGTCGACTTCGGCCTTCCACTACGAAACAAATCTGCAACTGTCCCGGTTTTCTCGAACTTTTTATCTATAGTGGAAAGTGTTTTCCGGCAAGGCGGCTCAGTTCCGTACAGCCCTCTCCAGGCCTTCTGGGCGTCCACGTAAGAGCCATATCTCGAGCACATTCGAATACATTTTATCCTATCGTCCAAGGACAGTCTTGCAGGAACTTGGAGACTACTTTGGGGGCGCTTCTTCGACTTACCCGTTTTCACCCTCTGTTCACTTTCCGCTGTTCTTAAAACAGCATTTTCCGAAAGTGTATGCACAACCGATGAAGTTATGAACTTGACGTCATCTCCCTCCCCAGAATACAACTTTAAAGTATTTTCAGCTTCAGTTTCCAAGTCAGATTCTTCGAAAACGTCCACACCAATCATGACAGTATCGGAGAGCGGATCAACACTGTCACTCTGAGGAAAGTCGATCTCATTCTCATCATCCTTGAGCGAAGCTTCTATTGGTAAACTCGGGTCAGTATCGCCTGAATCCATCTTATCAAATTCTGGGAGGCCAGGGTCTGCAGATTCCGCCGCCACCGTTGTTACATTATGATTTTCACTAAATATAACGCTCCCGCTGTCAATGTCACCAACAAGCGTATCGTTTTTCTCTGTCGTGGACATATTCTCTTCGAAATGTTACACTTGAACCCATTCACATTAGCCAAACTCACAACCTCTACATCAAACCAATTAACCAATTCCAGATTTAAATATTTAAATTGTTTGTTTTCTATTGAACACGAACAAAACAATCATTAAATCTGGAGAAGCGATGAAAATACAAAGTGATCAGAGAGAAAAAGACATCAGATCGCATCAAGCTACCGCATTTCTGATGGGGCATTGTGGACATCGAAATAGACGTATCACGACTAAATGCAAATGAAATGAGACTATTTTTAATGGTGCTCGCATTTTCCCTTACCCGATCTCATAGTATTCATTATATTTTCAAAAGTTAATTTCATGCCATGATTTGATGATTTGGCATACGATATTTGTGATGTGATTGATGTGACACGTCATTACGCGACCACTGGCTTTTTGAGAACTGTTTTGAAGATGTCAAATTGAGAATCTCGAGATAGGAGAGAAAAATGATAAGACAGAATGACATAATAGAATTCATAGAAGTAGTAGAAGTAGAACCAAGCACAAGCAGGCAAACGAGAATCTCTGTGATTCTGTGATTCACTTGTTCACACATGACACAACGAATTACATGACATGGTTAATTGCGCTTAATAAAAACATCCGGTTGAGTTTAACAAACCATTTCAATGCTGGAAAACAAAACTTTACTGATGATTGATGCAAGTTAAAAGGGGGACGTTTACATGGAAGACATTTAGATTTATTAATTACTGATCCGATATTAAAAGGGACATTTTGGTGCGTAATTTCCAGTGTGCATTTATTACACCGAGCGATATTTTACTACTAATCGTAAGTGTAATTTAGATACATGGTAAATTGTTGAAAAGTATTTTCAAGTTGATCCGATGAAACGTAAAACAATGAACTAAAACATTGGGCATCATTACAAACGCAAACAGGGAGAGTTGCTTTATATATTATATGATTAGTTAGCAATTTGTGATTAGTGAAAAATTAAGGATAAAATGATGAATGTTCAACTTCCCTCCTTGCATTAATCACCCCTGAAAATTATATCCACTTAAATACTTCTGAAAAATATACACATTTAACCTCCATTTCTGACCTACAATACAACGCAAACGAATTTTTAAAGCCATTTTCCTGGTAATGAAATGACGCATTTATCAATACTTTACCATTGTAATTCTGATTGATACAAAGGCAGATTCTTATTGGGAGTTGGGGTGAAGAGACCGTTTTTTATCAATCAAGAGCTGAATGATTAATGTAAATTTTCTGAAAAATATTCAGTCTTCATGGACAAATGACTAAAGTATATTAATAATTATAAAAATTACGGCTGGTATATTTATGTGAATACTATCCGTGAATGTGATTGGCTGTGGAGAAATAATTTTTGAATGTGCAAGATAATTTTTATTTTACTTCTTCAATATTTTCCTTCTCTTCTCTTTGATTACCTCATGCCTCATTGCTCATATAATCGTTTATGATGTTAAAGCACTAAAAGTCAGAGCATAATTATTTGGAACGGGACATGATGACAGTGAGTTCGAAGAGAATTTTCTAGGAATAATTTATTACGTCTTGGTTGAGTCTAGAGACAACCCCTGCAATAAAAGTGATAACAAACACTGGGTCCAAAACTTTAAAATGATTATCTACCACCAAGTATTACCAAGTAACCAAAGTTTTACTATGAAAGCAGACACTTGGGTTGGGTGCATCTGCATCTTCTGAAATCGACCCTAAGATAGCCATTGCTCACCGTCAATTCGTTGTGCATCGTCAATTGTATTTGTCACATCTCTCTGCCACCACAAATAAAAACTTTTATGCTTGCTTGTCCACACTACTACTACATCAGTTGTACAACTTTGTTACTGTTTGCCTCTTTGTCTTTGGAAACGCCAAGTCTTGATGTTTTTCAGTGGAAAGGATGAAATGCAATGCAAAGGTT
The DNA here is from genome assembly GCA_021029165.1 of Cyphoderus albinus. Taxonomy (NCBI): domain Eukaryota; kingdom Metazoa; phylum Arthropoda; class Collembola; order Entomobryomorpha; family Paronellidae; genus Cyphoderus; species Cyphoderus albinus. The sequence goes on along the minus strand of VYYJ01002535.1, from coordinate 7,654 downwards.
ATCTTCCTTACCATCCCTAGTTAGTTTATTTATATGTTAGTGATGACGATGAAAGTGGTCTTCTGAACTGCGTTGAATGATAGATTTGATTTTCTTGTCTTGTCATGCACCAGTAAGAGCACTAAAAGTAATATACACATTATTACTATATCGCCACATCTCAAGCTTTTATTATTTGACGACGGGCACACAACTTTTAACAGCCAGAAGCTTCATGATTCACGGGAGTATTGAAAATGATTACGCTTCATGTAATAATGCTTGGCTGTAAAAGTCATCTCGAAAATTGAGCCAGCTTTAAGTAACAGAAATAATAAATGATGAATAGAACGCATAAAGTACCACTCGCCACTCGATAGTTACTTTTCGTAAATAGGCATATTATATATTATGGAGCGTCTGTGAAGGAAAGTGTTTTATTTGTGGAGCGTTACCAGCTCCTGCAACACAAACTCAGTTTTTCTGCACATGTCTCTTTTACCCTCTGAAAATTTTTGGTTTTTTATTTGGTTTTGCTAGCGGTGAATAGAAATAGCAAACATGGCTAGACTAGCTCTCTTCATCTCTGTGATAGTAGTTGCATCTCAATTAGTCTCTCATTGTGAAGGTTATTTCAGGCGAGGTCAAGGGACAACCGCCTGGCAAGGGAGAAATGGTTTACGACATGCAGATTCAAGTGGTGACGAGGAGACTCCGTTTACGTAAGGCAGTTGTTTGCCCTCATTTGCTTACAATTAATTGCATAAAATCGTTCATCAAAATTGATGTTCAATTTGTAGCGTGATCTCAGGATGGATTGACGATTCTTCGGATGAAAGTAGTGAAAATAAGAGGCCGGATCAATCTCAAATGCCCTGGCGTCATCATGTAGACTTTGATGTATGCAAAGTACAGTACTTGAGTTCGCAGATTTGTAATTTGTTCTTAAACAGTAACCATTTAAATGTCACCAGGCTCTGCATCCTGGGGAGGATCAAATCGCAGAAGAGTCATCCGTCAGTGATACCGAGATGGTGCCTCCAAACTTTGATACAATTCTTCGTCCTTTCTTGGTCTTCCCCGACCCTTCCATTCCGACTCCTGTTCCTCGGCCAGAAAGAGCATCAGTTGAAGATATTTATGATCAACCGATTATCCCACCTCTGCCAAGATTTAATATCGACACAGAAAGAGAATTTGCGCATCCACTGCTTAGTACGACAATAGTTTATTTGCTCTGGTGTATTAAAGTGATGATTTTGTGAACTTTTAATCGAGCTACAATTTTATCTAGATATTCATTCACTATGGAATATTCTGGGAGGAAATGGGGCTCCACCAGTAGCACCGTGGTATAAAGGGTGAGTTTTAGATGTCATGAATTGCTTTCTCATTTACACAAAGTAAAGCATGACATTCAAAAATTAGAACATTGGCTATATAGATCTAACGTGTGCATTAAGCGAGAGGAGGAAGACGAAATAGTGGAGGCAGATCCATCTTCGGAGCCAACAACAACTACAGCGCCAAAGCCACTTGGTGTTGATGACGATGACTCGATTGATTACAATGAAGTAGAAAATCCCATCCCCAAAGATGAACCGTTTCATTCAGGAGAGGCTCTTAATGAGACCACTCCCGAATGGCATATGAAACTTTCGTATTGTAAAGATTTGGACACGAGACGAACATGCTTCATGAAACTATTCGGTCCAAAAATTAAACGAACAATTAGTGTAAATTATGAATGCTGCCACGGCTATGAGCTTAACCAGAAGAAGGAGAAATGTGTGCGAAGTAAGACCAAGGAATGAACTATTTGTTTTATAAAGGCTTTAATATATATCAAAGAATTGAAACAAAAATTAATTGCCTTATAGCACACTACGAAAATGTCGCGAAAACTATGGAAGACATAGGAGGAACCGAATTTCTTACTTTGGTCAAAAATATGGGACTGCTGAATAAAATCCAAACCGAAAATGTGACAATTTTTGTACCTTCAAACGATGCAGTGGCAACGTACTTGACTTCCCATTCAGTGGATTCGGTAAACAAAATGCTAACTAATGAGTATTTCATTATTGGTAATGAGTATTTTGAAGGTTGGCAGCGCTCAGATTTATTCTTAATAACAAAAACAGAACACTGTCGATTTCATCATCGAGCGTGAGTCGGTGCGACGCAAACGGGGTATCATTTTTCACCACAATAATAATCCTCAAGGACGCACAATCCGCCGTCACAATTTTGAGCATCACAACCGACCTTCGAGTGTAAATGAATTCAACGAAGAAGAGATTCCGTCTCTGGAAGCTGCTTCCTTCGAAGACTTCGACTTGAATGATATCGACTGGAAGCGAAACGTTTTAGAGCGACATGAAGCTCACAAGAGGAATTTGGCTTATGACCATGAGGACAATCAATCAAAGTTGCAGAAAGCTTTGTTAAGCCACATGCTTGAAGGAAAAATCTCAACTGATGATTTTGTGGACGAAAAGGTAATTTTCAGTGAGAACCGGGATAGCGTAATCAGAATGAACACATGGAATGTTGGAAACGAGCAAGTGAAAACGGTCAATTGCGCAAGGCTTACTTCGATCAATCACCGTTGTAGTAACGGAATGGTGCACATGATTGATCGAATGTTTAAACCTGTCAGTAAATCGATTGCAGATGTAATTGGAAGCGATCCAGAGTTGAGCCTTTTAAATACATGTAAGCCAAATTTTTTAATATGGTCACATAATACTTTTGTTCTTTTTGGTGAAAAGCTAAAATTAAGGATGATTTTAAGGTGGTCTTAAATTTCACTTACAGTGGTCGCTTCAAGCGGAATGATGGAAATGTTAGCTGACAACACCCAAAATCTGACACTGTTGGCTCCCACCAACGCTGCCATTAACAAACTGGGTCATGCAATTTTACATAAGATGCAACACGGAGATTCATGTCTTAAAAGTAAGTAGCCTGGGGTCATGGATTTGAGACTCACTTATAGTAAATTGGCTATGTATATCTTTCCATTTTCATGTAACAGGAATTCTGCGACATCATTTGTTGCCGATTACTTTCTGCACAAGCATTGTGTACAAACAGGGTCAGGTCAGAAGTATTGACCACGAGGCGTTGGAAATTTCAAGAGACGCCGATGACAAGTTGTTTATTAACGGCTCACAAGTACTAGTGAGAGATATTGTGACAAGAAATGGCGTCGTCCATATAATCGATGCTGTTCTCATGTCGAAAGACGGTTAGTCTGAAGATTCAACAATTGGAGTACTTTGATCTTAAAATACGATACGTTTTCCGTTATTTTGTTTTAAATTTTTATTTTAGACCAGCCGATTTCCAAAGCATTAGAAAAAGAAGGACACACCAAATTTTTGGAGTCAATACGAACCGCAGGATTGGAGGATTACCTTGATGAACAAAATAACATTACGCTTTTTGTACCTTCGAACGAAGCTATGGAACAATTAGGCGAGGACGTTTTGCGAGACCGCTCCAAATTAAGAGAAATTTTGTTGTACCATATTGTGACGCCTGAGACGAAACCTTGTGCATTCTCACATGAACAAGTGCTTCCCACGAAATTAGTTAATCGCAAACTCCGTATGAACCTCTACTCTCATGTAAGAATTCAAAATCATCTACTCATGTTTGCCCCTTTAAGAGTTTAAATAACTTTTTATTAATCTGTACTCAGTTTCCGTTTGATTTGGATACTGAACTGACGGCGCAATGCGGAAAGGTTACGAAAGGCTCGCAAAGAATGGCTTGTAATGGAGTGATGTACTCTGTTGACCGAGTACTTCTTCCTTCCCACTTAAACACTGTTGAAACTTTGAAGTCTCAACCAGACTTTTCTATTTTCTACCGATTGCTCGTTGTAAGAATTTAACGGGGAGCAGTTAAAATTTTCTAAAATATTTACATATTACTGCTGTCATTAATAATGAGTTTTTGTTTTACTTTCAATTCATTTATTTAGCAAAGTGGGCTGGTAGATAAGCTAAGACATACTAATTCAACGGCTACCATTTTTGTCCCGACTGATTCCGCCTTTTATAACTTGCCCAAAGAAGAGTTCCGTGCTTTACTGGACAACAAAGAGACTGCAACAAAACTTATTCAAAATCATGTCATTGAGGGTATTGAACCAAAATATGTCATTGCGTGAAAAATTATGAGTATCCTTTGAACCTTAAGCCTAACCATGATGATTTCTTACTAATTAGAACCAATGTGCTGTTCTGGCGTTGCTCCAAATAACTGGTTTATGACAAGAAAGGTTGAATGCCTGAATGGAAATTCAATTCCGGTATTTAGAGATGCATCTGGACAGGTTATGTTTGGTAACGCGAAAGTTACAACTTGCGATTTGACTTCCTCCAATGGAATTATTCACACGGTTGATAAGGTTTGTTAGAATATACCACATCCAATAAATAATAATGATTAAAAGACTAAGTTAAGCTTTAAGCTATAATCGTTAAAATATTTAGGTTGTAACTGCCACAAGCGATCGAGAAGTAATGGAGTCCTGTATTCCTGATCCTATGGGCAGCATTCGTTCTGCCACATTTTTCATTCGATTGTAACTGACACGCCATATTATTGGCTTGATCAGTTAACCAAAATTATAATTTTACTGAAAATACTTGTAATAATCTAGTAAAGCATTCTTACAATCAGTTTATTTCACTTTTTGTTCGCAGAATATATTATGCAATTTTGTTTTAGAGTCTGACCTGCACAGTGTACGTAATACTCGGCTTCGGTAAAGTTGTGTTTTTATTGATTTATCAATTGGTGTAATCGTTATGAATAATGAAATTAATTGTTTTAGTTTTACAACATATAATTAGCAAATGTTTATAGCATACATTGAGAATTTGAGGTTAAAGTGTGAAGGTGTTAGATGTGCAGCAAACGTTTTCATGATTCCGATGAAATTTTTAATGCAATAAATATCAACTATAAACTTGAAGATATAGTACAACGAAACTAAAACTTTTGTGTGATTTTTTTATTTATATAAAACAGTCAAACCGGCATTTTTCATTTAGTCTTTTAATCTCTTGTTTACATAATAATAAGTAAAACTTATATTATGATATAAAAAGCAAAGAAATGTGTTGCATAATAAAACTGCATAATATTAATTTATATTTATCATCATTGAATAATGTATAAAAGCACTATGATTGTTCTTTCTGCTACTTATTCAAAAGTGAATTTTGATTGCTTTCCCAGAAGTAAAAAGTGCGTAACTAAAAATTCTGCTGCATGTACTTTCATATATCGTAATTCTTATAACTTTATAATATTATCATTGCATTTTATGTTATTGGCGATAGTTTTGGTGTTATGATGATTAAGTGGATTGTAGTATTGTAGACTGCTTTATTAATGGACAATTTCATGTTGTTTCCTAATAATGTTAATGTTACTCAAGTATATACTGACTTTTGATTGTTGAAGTGTGCACACAAGACGCATTAATTGACTTATTGTTTCTAAAGGACCATCTTCAGTTACAATTTAAACAATTTTTAATTTAAAGTAAATTATATAATCTTTACAGTGCGCTTACCACAATAAATTAGTCAATACAATAATTATGATATGCGATGCATAAGAGAACAAAATTCACGTTTAGAATAATAGCAGTGTCTACAATACTTGTACACTAACTATAATACAAACGCCATAATATTACATAACCTAGAAATATTTTTAGTTTTAAAATGACGTAACCCATAAATGTAGGCCAAAAACTGAAAGAACGAAATACGAAGAACCATGAAAAGATTTAAAGAATCATTCGATTTCTCTTAGAAGAACATTGATTCGTCACGGCTTACGGGTACTCGTAGAACGTAATTATCGTAATTCGTAATATCAACCATTAAAATTACAATATGGCTACACAGCTTGTAGAAATGCAAAATTGAATGGTATTAGATTTTGGTGTAATTGTAATCATAAAAGTAACGCTGAAATTTAGGCATTAAAGGTATTTTCAGTTTACGCAATTTAAAACAATTGATGATTAATTTTTGTGAGTTTAATTATTCAGAGGTTGCGACGTTCACTAGTGATGCTGTTGCAGAAGCAGTTGGGCTGGATCCATTTTCAGTGGGGCTGGAATTATTCTGACTTTTTCTCTAATAAATAAAGCAACCCGAGTTTATTTTCATTGTGCAAACTCGATATTAAATCACAAGAAGAAAAATGCATCAAATGAAAATAAAGTTACTGCTAAAACATACCCGCGTGAAATGTCGAAGATGTTCAAAGTAATGCTGGATTCCATTTCGGGAAAGCTTTTCTAAAGCTTCGTCAACACTGAACCACTTCCTTTTTCGACCTGCAAACATAATTTCATTTTACATGAAATGCTGCTTGATGCTCTTCTCTTCTGTTCATTTTGGTTTATACGCCTTTTACCTACCAATCTTAATGGAATCCTCCCATTCTGGCATCTCTTCAGTAACGACCATCACGTAGACAGCAGTACGATGTCTGCGTTCAGTGTTCTACAATTTCACAAAAACATACAAATCGTAAATTAACTAAATATAAAAAACCGTCTCATACATTAACTGAATCTAAATCTTCCAAGTTGGAAGTTCCAACTGTATGGGTATAAATTTTATATTACCTCGAAAATGCCAATGCAACGATCAATATTTCCACGGACGCCAGCTTCTTCGACAACTTCCCGAACAGCCGCCGAACCTATGAATAAGAATTACAATTATATCAATGTCTGTAGGGCAGTATAATAATAATGCACACAAAGTTCAAAAGGAGTGCAGAAGCTTAGCGTCTTTGTATTTGTTTGATGGAAACAGGATAAATCTTGGCACCCTACTTCTAAAAACAATACAAGATTTACTTATCCTGTTCCCATCAAACAACTACAAATGCACAAAGTTGCTTCACTCATTGGGGACTTTGTCAGAATTATTATACTCAACTCAACTTAAAAAATTACAAATTATTAAGTGTCTGGTTAGTTTTTTTTTTAAAATGAGTTCAACTTTGAAGTGTCCATTCAAAAAATGTAAAAATCATTCAGGATTCAGCAGTGTAGAAAACTTAAGTAAACATTTAAGGACGTTTCACGGTGGCGAAAAAAAATGTCCAATTTGCCAAGAGGTTTTTGAAAAAAATTATCAATTACATTCCCATGTAAGGGGTCATGTGGTTCCAGGACTTGTACCAAATAAGGTTCATTCCTACGATCAACCGACCTTTCAGGCTCTCAACTCAAACCAAAACCGAACACTACAGGAGGAGTCAAGAATTGTAAAAATGGTAAGACGCTACAGTAATAATGGTCATTTCGTACCTAATTTTTAAACTTGCTTGAAACACTCTCCTTTCTTGTTTATTTTGTTAATTATAGTTCAAGGGAGTATGCAATCTAATGGAGTCAAAGGAAGTCCTGGATTACTGCGGTTTCGTCATAAGTATGCACCCAGCGTACAAGATTCCACTCGCCACATTCGAATGTATCAGTTACCAAGATATGTACGGTATCGGTACGATCATACAAAGGGGAGCGGAACGATTCATTCAAGATCCCCACTACAGCAAAGGTATGATTAATTAAATTACGCAAAATCTGTACGAAATTGAAACCGGCATTTTTATTGATTTA
>VYYJ01002534.1:0-20885 GCA_021029165.1 Cyphoderus albinus | reverse complement strand
GCATTGTTGTGGGACAACGTTGCGGCCAAGCTGTGACGTTCTTGAACATTCCGTCCAACGGCAATTGAGGATAACTGCGATGTTCTTTGTGGACTGGGGGCTGCGGGGGACTGAGGCGCCGACTGAGTGAAAAGGTTTTGCTCGCTTGCAAATCTGAGAACCACAGCATGTTTAGGCAATCTCCGCTTGAACCTGCTTAGGAATTCTCCGATCTATTGCAATTTTACAATTCAATGTGTACTATTAAATTTCTTGTACTGCAACTCAGCGTTGAAAGTTTTTCAGATGTAAGTATTATGTACATTTTACAAAATTTACTTACCGTCGTGTTTAAGTTAGTGACCATAAAACCTTGCCTTTTTACAGCACTGTAGTTTCCGGAACAAACACGGACACCACTCAAAATACCCAGGCTACACTGATCGTTTAATAGTTGAAACCAAGTCTTATTCACGTGTGTTTCCACTTTTAATACGGATGTCTTCAGAATTGTCTTTGACCCCGTTATATTAAGCAATACCGTGCCATTATCGTTACCTCTAGCAGTAGAATTTCTTGTTGGATGCATATTCTGTCTTTTAAAAAATAACAAAAAATTATGAGTTTCGAAAAAACTTAACATTTAGTGACTTTGTCTGGTTTTAGTTGTATGCAGTTTTAAAACGACTGCATTGTAACAAAGAAAATTTATTGGGGGTTATTGAGAACTGAAAGACTACTGTCATTTAGCGCCAGCCTCCGCCTAAATCACCTACAAGTACATGTAAACGTGAATGGGTAATCAGATTGTGTTGTACAGGGCAATAATATTTAAATCAATGAGCTTTTTCAAGGCAGATCCATGAATATCCAATTACCCGACAACTCTGATTGTGACTTGTGAGTTGAAATTCAGTCAAGTCATACTTCAAGCATTTCGGATAATACATGTTGTTAGAGCTATGTATACATAGATGACTTTAAAAAAGAAAAATGCGTCCAGTACAATTATGCCCTCGACTTACAGCGATTGTAGTATTTGTAATACCTATGGCTAGGTAATATAAGAATAGTAAAACTTTGAAAGCTCACACTAAAACATTTTTAAGTGTATGTAAGTCATGATTGGTAATACCCAACGTTATATGAAAATACGATCTTATGTAGGTGATATAATAATTGAATAGTAAAACTTTGAAAGCTCACACTAAAACATTTTTAAGTGTATGTAAGTCATGATTGGTAATACCCAACGTTATATGAAAATACGATCTTATGTAGTGTGTAGGTAAATATGATATAATAATGTATTCATATTTATTCATTCTCCTTCCTTTTCATGAAACCACTTAAAGTCTACTAAAATGCAAAAATGATTTAGGAAAAGCCAGTATTTATATTGCACTCTTAAAATACGAACTACTCGTCCGAGTCGTCCGTACCATATTTAATCTCATAAATCTCATAAATATAATTTCATTTTAAAGATATTTACAATAAGTAATGTTAACTAAAAAAGAAACATCAAATTTAACATTGTACAAACTTCTTTATCCTATAACAAAACAAACTGCCGTACAAACATACAGCATTGATTGTTGCTTATGTCCTGTCCTGTCCCATCTTTTTAAACATTTATTTTCCTAATTGTCTAGGTACTTTGCTTTATTTTTGTTATTTTATTATTTTTTTGGATCATAAACAATGCATCGAGAAAGTAAAAATTCGTGAAGAGAAACGCTGAATACAGATTCTGTATATATATTCAGATGTTAATGACCTTCTCTAATGTCGTTTCTCCAGCACTAGCTCAAGTAGGAGGCATCCCAAAGGCGCTCGTTGAAAATTTCTAGTCCACATATCTTTTTTCTTCAAGTTCCTTATCTCCTTTCGGACCCGAAGTAGCTAAGAATAAAATGAAATGAAAATAAAGTAAAAGCAAAATTTTATCTACGCAATGAACCATGAAATTATACAAATATAACTTATCTTGATTAACTTACAAAATTATTGTCAAGTTTCTCAAAATTCATTCTCGCATCTTCTAATATATTTTCCGGGAAAATCCCACTCTTGCGCAATTCTAAGTGTTCATCCCTCGCACAGGTTCTCAAACTCAGCACATCATCGTCTTCGTCATCGTCTTCGTCTTCTACCACCTGAATATCCACATTTTCCTATATTACCCCAATAATCGTTACGTAATGAGACTATTAAGTATAATGGTAGAAAATACAGCCAGCTATAAGCTAATATACAAATCAATATCGCTTACCATTCCTCCTGGTCCGGAAGCCACAGTCTCGATGTCTACATCCCTAAACAAGTTCCGGAAGTAAGGTCCACCTCCACCAGATGTGGTAGCTATAGGAGTCACCACGTTCCCCTCAAATCGCACATGGGAGGACTGGGAAAGCAACGGATTTTCACTTGGCCGACTGCGTTTGTTTAATATTAACCTTTTCGTTGATTCTGGTGGTGGTATGCTTCCTGTTGGCATATGGAATTTTGGGAGAGCCGTCCAGTCACTACCCCGTTTCCTCTTCTGGGCCGATCTAGTGTTATAGTAGGAGCTGATATGCTGAGAAGAGGTTGTAGCTTCAGGCGTCGTGGTTGCTGAGACAGGCGCAGCAATTTGTCTTAAGCGCACGCAGTATATTTCTTTTTTCACTGTAAACTTATCCGTAAATAAATGGATCTGCGGATGGTAAAGATATTTTTTTAGAAATTACGTAATAACGCAACCATTTCATTGTAATTAACGCTGATTTGCTCTACCGGCTCCATCAAGTTCTTGGTCATCCACCCTGCTTTGTATGTAGCGACTACGAAGCCATCCTCGGGTCTAACTCCAATTTCGCAGTCTCTATTGAGAAAGTCCAACCAACTTTGCTTTAAATTTCCTGTCGCGGTCAATGGAGCTGGAAGCACTGTACTTGGCCCATGGACTCGAATTGTGACAGCGTTAGAGGTCATTGTAACCGTTTCGAAATAATTTAGTATTCAACAAGGGAGAGGAATTTGCAATAAATATTTCAAGTTGGTAAGTTTTTTGAAGAAGCTGGTAGAAAAAAAAACAATGTTAGCTGGCAGCTCGACAAAATTCTACTGACAAGGAAAGCTGGAAAAGTTGCATTTTGCTTTATTTGATACATGGCCAATGGCCATTGGCCATTGCCTATTGATATGGATAAGCATACACTTACTAGTATAACAAAACCCATGCACTACTATTACACCAGACCAGACCATACGTATAAACGCGGAGCATTAAGTTTTAATCGAGGTTAAATTTAATTATATACAGGACAGAATTGAAGTCACATCGTACGATGGATTAATTTCTTATTTTATATGTACATATACGTGATAGAAAATGAAATATTTATTATTAGATTTTCTTCAGGACAATGCCATTGGAACTGGTATTAACATTTTTATGCATACGTATTTCTTTTGACTCTGATTCTGATTGATTTTCAAAATGTCGCACATATTTACAGAGTTACAACTGCAATCGGAAATGGTGATTGGTGACAGTAGAAATGAATGTGTATATGAATGAATTTTAATGGTTGTGAATTAAAGGAAAACGTAAGAAACGACAATTAACGTGGACTAACACATGTTCGAATAGTTTACATTTCTGCTCTGTTGCTAAATCTATATTTAATCTTTTTGTCAATATAAAGTCATTTGTAAACATTTCATACAATTATTTACTTACACTATTTTAATTCTTACTTAACGCTAATATATAATTTTATTACATACATTTAGTGATTTTATGAGTATGATAATGAATTTTAGTAACACAAAAAATGATGATTTTTTGTAATAAAAATTCGCATTTAACAAAAAATTAACGACTCCATTTTAACAACAAAATTAAAATGATATAGCAAATTACAAACTGCAGGTAAAAACTTCAGGAGAGTTTATTGCATTCTGCCAAAAAGTTGTTCCACAAAATGATGCATCTGAGGAGCCCTTTGAAACTGGCGTGACCACATGTTCTTTTGTTTCAATCGTCTCATTTCCGCACGGACTCGAAGGAACTTTAGAATAAAAGATGTATGTAATTTAATTTACTTCTACTTCAGCAGTTTTATTGGAGAAACTAATAAAATGTCTACTTACAAAATTATTTGACATTCCTTGTAAATTCCTCCTCAATTCCGGGCTAAGATACTCAATCACCACGCCTTTTCCACGCGCTTCTTCTTCTGGGTTGTTCGCAGCAGTTAGTTGACTCTCCGCATCACTGTCCTGGTCAATGTCAAAAGGCATCAGAGCATCATCATCCCTATCCTGTGAATTTGAAGTATAACAATGAACATTTACTCTTGAAGGTTTAACATTGGTGGAAAATTGAAGAATTGTAGGTGATTTTCATTACCATGTTGATACCGGCGACCTCGTCGTCATCATCTGATTCAACAGTGATAACATCCACCATGTCGCCATTAATATTTTCTAGGGTGAAGCGCTGCTGTGGTCGGGATATTTCATCGGGAATTTTGAACGTTTCCTCCATATCCATACCTCTGAAAAGGTGCTGAGCCACAGATTTGCTTCCGGGATAAGGTGAAGCAGCTCTTGTGTATGTTGCCGTGTTTGTACCAGACCTTGTGTCAAATGGAATTTTACTGTTAGAAGTGCCTAACTTCTCGGTCGAACGAGAACCTCCTGGTCTCGGGGTCAGTGGAGGTGGTACAGGAGTGCCACTTCTAACAAAACGACTGCTGGGAGGGGGCGATGATTGTCGCAAAGGTACTTGATACAATAAAGGGGTCCCAGGTCGAGATGTATTCGCGTACTCGGAATCGCGTGTTGTGCTGCTTTGCTTGCCCCTGTTACGAATAAACTGGAGTCTCACAGAGTATCTACTCTTTTTGACTGAGAACTTCTCCAGAAAATGTCGGATCTTCGAAATGAAAAAGAAAGAAAAAATTAGCCATTACTTTTTATCCATTTCTTGTAATATCTGAAATCTTCTACATAATACAATAAAATATGAATTTTTTATACTGGTTGTGTCAAATCAGTCTCGTTCCATCCCCTTCCGGTGTTGGGACTGTAGCTGGTGGTGCAAATCTGAATACCTTGTTCCAAACGGATTCCCAAATGGCAGGTATTGTTAAGGAAGTCCAACCAAGACACAGTTAATCGTGTTTTGCGTTCTACTGGTATTCTGCAGACGGACTTCAAACCGTCTACGTAAATTGTAACAATTTTGGGGAGTTCTTGCAGAACCATTTTAGCTAATTTTGAGAGATTATCAGTAACTAATAATGCAACTAATTAATTGGATAAAAATATGTACGACAGTCGATTATCTTTAAACTAAACGTTTTTGCTTAAATTGTGCTTCCCAGAGCTAATTTATCTTGCATTGCAACTTGCAGACAAGGCCTACTTGTTTGAGTAACTCGAACTCTACTAGTGGGCTTAAGAGAAAGACCAAGAAAAATAACGAAGGATAAGAGATGGGGATTAGTCCTACTTCGTGTTACTGTTACTACATATTCTTATTTCTTATGTTACTTGGCTTGGAATTGGAAGATACTTTACGACATACAAAGTAGGAGCAATACTAACCAAAGAATATTAGGGAAAGGAACAATTTCATGCCGCCTGAAAGAGAAGAAGATAAAATTGATGAAATGCATACACATTAAAACATTTACATCGTAAAACTTAAGACGGAGAACTTTTCCTGTATGCCTGCATCTACGAAAAAGGATGGACATTATAGAATCAAAGGATCTTTTGTGTTTCAGACTCTGACTCAGACTTAGTATGTAAAAAAAAGGTTCTGTAAATTGGTTTCCTAATACATAAAGTACATGAAGAGTCCTCATCATGAGATATGGTTTGGTTTGAAAGCGATTCGTCCCTGCAACTATAATCTACATAGCTTTTAAAAGTAGATCGCGCATGAAGGAGTAGAGTATGGTACAGCAGTAAATTCCTACTTGTATTTAAAAGCTCAAGGGAAAATGAAGTTTTCAGCCTTTATAAGTTATGGGTATGGGTTCTGACACAAAATTAAATCTTAAAGGCTGTTAAAACATAGAAAATAGGAGGTCATTTTTGGGTAGCCAAGTCACATCTACAAAATTCCATACTTCACAATGCTCTGACTTGCAACCGACGGGAAAAGTACCTTACGTGGACCTAAATACATACATGTCATTTTGCGCCTTTATTTGGCTTTGGATTTTACATGGATGAATTTTCGGCTTTAATTTCTAAACAATGACAAATAAGAAAAAACACGCATGAATAGAATTGCTTTACCAATACCGTATTATTATTGTAACTAAGTAAGTCGCTGTCGCTGGAAATAAGTTAGGACGAAAGTAGGAGTACGAGAAAAGCTACTAGATAAAGTAATGGAAAGTCTAACGAGAGAGTATCAGAGCTTCTTCAAAAAAAATTTAATTTATTTTAAGAAAAGCGATAAATTCTTAGTCAGTCTGTGGATTCGATGCTGCGACCTATCAAGAAACTAGCATGAATCCATAATACATATGTACATATGCATACATACATATGCATAGTTTAATTAGCGTATCCTTGAATCATTAGATATTTAAAGTTAAATATATTACATTTTCTTCAAAAGAACACTTTGATGGCAATGACAATCTGGCATGTAGGTATGTAATGTATAAGTTTAGTCATAGTCCAGTCCAAGACTCTATGATATAATAATCCATCCAGTCATTCTTTTTTCTCAGAATTTTATATTCTAGAAAAATTTCAGTTTTATGCAATTTAATTCTGACTCACAATCATGCAGTAGAGTGTATCTCTATTTTCCTTTTTCACTACTACATACATATTACCAACATGTCTTTCGTGTGACAACTGACAAACGACAACTTACCATTCATTCATTTTGATAGTACGTGCCCGCAAATTTTATTAGAAATTGGAGAAACCGTTAATGCAATCTGCAAATAATGGTAGAAGCTTAAGTTCAAAAACATGTCTTTATGTAACAGCGAGCGGAAAATATGTTTCATGATGATGCATTGAATCTTGCAGCAAGCTAATTCAGCCGTACGACTGATATACTCACAATAACGCTAATTAATATCGATTTATTGTTCTTTAATCAAATATCATTTAGCAATGAATCACTTCCTGAGACATTAAAATATTCATTACTATTCTATTAATTATTACTTCCATACAACTTCCTTGCTTTATTCGCTACCTCCTTGCTTGGTGCATTGCATATTGTATGACCTTCTAAATTACAAATTAAAACAGTAGGAAGTTTTTACAATTTACCCACCCTCTCCATAGATAGCCCTCAGTCGTAAATCAAAACTATGAAGTCCCTTCTGTACTTGGCATCGTTGACCACTTTCCTAATCTCCGCAGTGTTTTTCCTGCAGGAAATCGGGGCTTTCGAGGAGCTACCGAAAGAGTGGCACTTTGATGCAGAGAAGCGACAGGAGTGTAAAAAGAAATGTGATGGAGCGGACAAAAAAAAAGTTTGTGGCATCTTTGGTCACTGGTATGCAAACAAGTGCGAAATCAACTGCCTCGGTAATGGGATATTTGCGGAATTCTCTTCATTGCCAAAATACACATTATAATAATTATATTCAAGTAGGACAGAGTACTTATTGAAATTTATTATTATGTACAGGATTCCCACAAGGCCCGGAGGATGTGTGTCAATGTATCCAGGAAAAAAATTGCTTTAAACAGAAAGTGAATCTGGTTTGTGGGGCGGCTGGATCAGAACACATTAACGAATGCAAAATGCTCTGCTTAAGTAATCAAATAAAAAATTTCAGTTATTTAATGTGCAAAATACCCGTACAAACACTATTCATAATCTATATATTTAATTTTTTCCTCCAGAGGACAAAAAGGCCCCTAATCAAGACCTGTGCGATTGTGTGGACGAATGTAGAGAACAACCACATAAAGCAGTTTGTGGAAGCAAAGGCAACATTTACTATAATGAGTGCTCGCTCAATTGTCGCAAAGACCAAGGCGTTGAACCAGTTTCGGATATCTCAAAATGCAAGAGCAATATCACGCAGCCTGCAAAAAATTAATTTATCGAATAGAGCTCTATATTTATCTTGTAGAATATTGCACTAATATCATCCTTTACAGTTTTTTATTCCTAATAATCTCTAATTTTAATGACGTCGAGCTAATTGATATTAGTAATCTACTAAATTGTAAATTATTATAAATGGTAGTCAATAAAAGACTATACTTATATGTAATGTATGCAGGTGGTTTACTCAAGGCGTGGCATTTTGCTTGATGCAGCTCGTAGTTAATTTTAAAACATCATTAAATCATAACTGGACTCTGCAACATTTGCACAGAGCCTTACAACCTGCCTGGAAATTCGGATAGAGCCACTTCCGAAGAAAAGTCGAAATGTGTATAATGTACTAGGTCAGATTCAGTTTTTCCAAATGGCTGCTGTTGTTACGCATGCATGCATTTTCATATAACATTCTTTTGAAATATTGGAAACAAGTAAGGGTGTCATCCTCCATCGCTTCTGTGGCCGACGCACTTTTCATCCTGTTTGGAATCACTTTTAATTAACCTCCATCGATGAACGGGAATTGTTTATACCAGGTCAACGATATTTCAGCCAGCGTTTCTTAATCTGCAGTAGCTCGTGAAATGGCTCATGCAAAAATTCTTTGTATCAGTAGTAAAGCATCACAAATTGTGATTCACAATCAAGAACACGTACAGTGACTCACTGTCAGTGAGCCATCCACTTTTAGAGAAGTCATCATTATTACAGTCCAAGCCTTTAGTCATTAGTAGTGGATAATATGAGTAAAGATCTAAAAGTAAAACTCAAATGTCTAAAGCTGCGAGCTCAAGCATACATTCGGTTTGGATTTGAAGGAGGAATATTTTTCACAGTGAGTGAGGGCAAACATTTTCTTACCATGTTTTACTCGGTAACAACTCACATCATTATTATGCTTCAGATGGATATATAAAATGCGTTATGGATAATTGCTGTAAATAAATTAAGCCGACAATTACAATTGAAGTATTAAAATGTTTATTTAAAAAGCATTAAGTTTTAAATATTTTTGTTTGCATCAGTTCAAAATATAAACATAATCGTTATTTTAAAATATACATCAACGAGTTTCAATAAATTTCAGGAAGATGAGTTGTTCCAATGCGTCCTTCCACTGTATCAAAAGATGAGGAAGGTTCTAAAATGACTGCAGCAGGATCCTCTTTAATCATCTCATTTCCTCTAGGCGAATCATCGACCCTTAAATCCGCAATTATTTCCTCTGGCGCAGTTGTCATCCTTTCGACGGCTCTATTATACTGAAATGTCGTTTCTAGACTGTTTCCTGCCAAAATGATAGTTTGTGTATTGTACGGCATAGGAGGAGATTTCGAACCCCATCCACTGTTGACTGTGACAGTTTTTGTCACACTGACCATCTTAGTCTCTGTAACGGTTTCTGTCTTGGTTGTGGCTGCACTGCCAGCGGTCCACCCCATCGAGGTACAGCTCATGGACATCTGGGGCATGCTGCTTACACTATGCATATTTTTACAATAAAGTTAGGTTTTCTGATTCTAATTAACCCTAAAGTGAGTATTTAATTCTTAGCTATTTATAATTAACTTACTCTCCGACAGTTATCACTCCTACTCCCTCCTCCATCTTATCTTTACCATCGTCTACCAACTGCAACATCGACATGGGTGCCATTCCAGGACGGTTAAAACTCGGTCTCTTATTGAAGGGGGTTTCTAAATTTTGGTTCAGATGCATGGCGCCTGGTAAAGCCAACGGGTCAATTTCTTCAGAACCATTCGGTTGAATCAGTAAACCGGTTATATTTGGCTTCTTAGCTCCCATCATGCTACCAGTGAAGAAAGACGTGGACGTGGGAGCATCTTTCACTTGTCTTACTTTGGACGGTGCTATTCGTAAACCTTTAATTCCTAGCAAATTGTTTTCAATGTTGCAATTAGATTAAAGTTGATAAAATGCCAATTAAGCCTTTGTTTAATATTGAGAATTATATGTGCTTCAAAATTACCAAATCCAGGATAGGGAGATCCTACATCTACACCCGTAATGCAACAAAAATTGGTTAACGTAACCAGAACACAATATCTAAATAAGTTGTGCTTTAGTTGTCCCATTTTTTATATTTCAAAAATTATCTAAACACTACAAAAATAGGAAACGCTTCATGTACAACTTATGACTTCTACAACAGTTATGAACAGCCATGAGATACTTGCTGCTAGAAATTTTTCTCAGACTGATTTCGGTGACTGACCTTTACAGAGCAATGGCATTGTCCCCACCTCGTAGTAAAAGATTTAATAGAGAAAGCTTACCAGTCAAGAAAAAGGTATGTTGTGTCCCAAAATTAGGTTTATTTATACAGGTGAAAATGACATTAAAACCTTTACATGAAGGGTACTACCTTAAGGACTAATAGCTCTAAGGTCTTTGCTTGCAGAAAGCTTAAAGAAGACGGACAATAAAAGGTATTTTTATAAATACCTATAAAAAAGGGCGCTCAAAATTTTCCATTGTTGGTTAAAATAGAAATTCCGTTCATTCAATCATTTTCAGAATTTTTACGTACAGCGAAGAAAAAGTTTAATGTTTACAAACTATTTACGTATGATACGATAGATATTAAAGAATAGAATAGTACTGGTGCAAAATAATTTAAGCCGACTTCTCCGAAGAAGAGTCGTGATTCTTTTCCTCGTCATTCTCACTGCCCTTTGGTGGCGTGCCTTCTATATCTTCAAACTCACCACCGAAATCCTCATCCACCTGTGGTGGCATTAATTAGAGTAGTAAACCAAGATAATTACTAATTTAAATTTAAAATATATCTTTGTTGAGCTAAAAATGTAATTTAAAATATGGATATCTTTCCTTACCGGTTTCACGGTTCTTAAGGAGGTAAATGCAATTCTCAAGTCCTTCCGCATTTCACCTACAACGGTTTTCTGAAAGAAAAAACTAAATATTTTTTAAGCGTTCCAATTCTTTGTATTATTGTTTGTATTTTTAATGATATGACTTACCCCACGTTCCGCAGCCGTTTTCCGACCTTCAATGTACAACTCAATAAAAACCAAAACTGTAGCCAATACACATCCCGCGAACAACACTACAAAACACCCAGCTACATTATCGATTCCAAGCGCACCCGAATCCTCTTCTTCGTCCCCACAACCACTGCCTTTTCTTTCCTCCATCCACCATTTCCTTTTAAGCTTTTCCAGAACTCCGGTTTCCTGGAGTTTCAAAACGCCCCCATTCAACAACTGTCTGTAGGGCGTCCCCTTCTTTGTCCCAATTCCGTAGCCCTTGTTATCCAAAAATCCGCCAACTTGCGTGATTCCACAGACCCTTTCTACTTGATACTCTATTACCGTTGACTCCATGAAAAAGGCGTACTTTCCAGCCTCATTCACAACTTTCTGGACACCTTCTTGATTGTTCTTTGGGAGAATTCCAGGCATCTCTTTATTCCATTGATCCATTTTAGCCCACATTGCTCGACGCTCGGGAAATGGAGAGTTCTACAGAAGTAAAATTAAATTTGGCTTTCCATAATTGTTTCTAGTTTCTTGCAACAACATGAATGAAATTGACCAATTATTTATAAATCTATCTAATTCTCAAACCTTGAAAAATGCTGCTGTGCTGCCACCTCCAACACACCCATATTTGATGACATCCTGATTACGCAAATCCTCCAGATTTTTTATCGGCTCGTCTTTCAGTTGGACCAAAAGAAAGGAGGCGAGATTGGCAGTGTAAGACGAAACCTGCAATGTAAAGTATAAATTAAAGCTGACACGATAAGCTCACTCAACAATTTATTATACGTTTTAAATGCCATTACCATGATCAGTGTAAAGAACCACCAAGACGCTGCTATTATTCTAGTTGAAGTTGCTCTAAAATAGAATTTAATTCTTTAATATATTAACTTATTTAACATTAAGTACTATACCCGCATCAATTTCTGCTGATTACACACATTGGTGCCACATCAGAACCGCCTCCAAGCAAAGCTCCACTTGTGAACCATAACGAATTCAAAAAGGTAAATTGGTTTTCCAATTCTTCTGGGTCATCAATACAGGGATGGGGAACATTCCACTCCAAGGGGCTCAGTCTTCCACATAGAAACATAATCGTGCTTACTCCGATAAGAGCGTAAAACGTGTACATCCATACATCCGGTTCAAAAGGATTCATGAAAGAAAACAATTCCGGTGCTTTCTTTTTTGGCTCAACGAATAAAATTGAGATTCCCAAGTTCTAAATGTAGCAATTAAAACATTATCTAAAAACGAATCAACAAAATTACATCTATGGTTCATTTTACCCCTTTTACCATGAAAGGCATTGTAAAATCCAATGCCTTCTGCCGATCCTTGTTCACCGTGAGGTCAGCAACTGCCATGTCCGCGACACCATCGATAACTTCCTGTATCATTCCATTCCACTTTCCCGTTTGTTTATTTAACGATCCATACGATCCATCCGCAACTATTCTGATGTCAAATGTAAAGCCAAAGAGTGCCGCCATGCTTTCTACCAGATCTACAGTGAAGCCTTCGAACTGACCGTTTCCGCTTAAAGGCGTTGTCGACCGTTTTAGCATAATGAATGGATCATTCTGTGAAAATTATCTTATTCAGTACTTCAGTAGGCGCTTCATTAAAATATAATTATTAAGCTTTTATTAATTTGCGATTACCATGATTGTAGTCACAACTAAATGTTTCCCTTGTAAACTAGTGAAGACTTCCTCAGAAGGTTCACTACTTTGGCCTGTGGCGACATTTGTCCAGTTAACTTTCGTCACAATAAACTTGGAATCCCATGTCCCAACCTTTTGCAGACCATCCTCTTTCAATTGGATAACATCGAACTGGAGATCGGTTCGATATCCGGCAGGATTAAAATGGACCTGTCCAGTGAGACCGTAATGAGGAACCATCTTCATGAAGTTTATTATAGAGTAGCCGTGCTGCCACGTTCCCTTTGACTCGCAACTTAACGGCGAAATTTCCACATGCTGACTACTGTCCAGAATGTGAAGCGCTTTGGCGAAAAGGGCGACTGCGTCATAAATTAAAGCAGTTTCTGTCTAGAGGACAATTAGATTCTTAAAAATCAATCTGTTGTATAAAAATTTATAATTTATACAGATTTATAGTTACGGGCATCATTTTTATTTCCACTTTTGGTTCTCCTTCGATTGAGACGTCTTCATCATAGTCGAATTCATCATTAAAAGAATATTTATTTTTGAACACTGCCCTTCGACGTTTTGGTTTTATGAGGTGCCGATTATAATAAGAATTTGTTGATCCACCACCGCCATCATTATTTAGAGCATTCCATTCTTTGACAATCTCCCGAACTTCTGCTCTCTCTGGGTCAACAAGTCTAAATGCGGAAATGTTCATGTCGCCAAATTTGAAGTCGTCAAGATCCAGAGTGTGGAGATCCAAAGATGTGACAATAAGGCTATATTTAAATGTCAACATTCCGACTTGTTGTGCATGCTTAAAGAACAAGGGTAATTTTTCAGTGCCACAAACGAGGACAATTTTGTGAATACTATCCTCGCGAATAATCTCTTTCAGCAAGGGCCGGAAGTCATCCCCTTCTGGAAGTTTCTTAAGTCTGGCCAGCCTTTCTGGGGGATTGTTGGCTTTAAGGATGTCTTGAATCAGATAAAGGCTATCGTTGTTTTCATAAATTATAAAGTATTCGGTCCACCCAAATGCTTCCACGAGGTCATTGTAAGCTCTGCTTAAAATATCTGGGTGAGGTGCGACATTAATTAGATAATTGTCCCTTCGAATGTAGTGGTCCCACTTGGTCTCTGGTCAAAATTTCCACAGAAAATTAATAATGAACTCTAATTAAAATATTTGCAGAACCCTTCTTATATTACCTATGTGGGGCAATTCGAACGCGTCGCAAATGGACTGAACGTGGCTTGCTGCCTCGTGAGATTGTGGACCAAAAATTGCCCCGATGCCATTGCTCATCATTTGACAAGCTGCAAATATTAAAATTAATAATGACATAATAAAAATGTTTTAAAGTATTTTAATTTTCATTTTGTCATCACTTTTCTCAGCCGCATGATGTGAGTCGCCAAACTCCAACTGTTCAATCTGTGCGCTGAGTGTGCTTCTGGGCAAAATGGAGTTGTCTCTGTTGACTCTTTCAACGGCATGTTTAAAGGCCGCTTCGTACTCAGGTCCTTCTTCATCAAACAGACCACCTACAGACATTGGGAAATTGCAAACATAAATTCTCCAAACAGACTGTTTGAAACAGTAATAAAAAGTATTTCTCATAACTATAATCTATGATTATGGTGGGTAATTTACATTACATAAATTAATAATTTGTATTTACCGATTTGAATGTTATCAGGTAAACCGGCACCTTCTTCAACGTCTTCGAAGGATTGTGGCTGAGCGAAATCAGTCAGTGAGTTAAATATTAACAACAGTAAAAATACTGGGGCTGTGATTGTACCCGACATGATTGGATAGCTCGTATTTAACTTGATTTGGTATTATCAAACTATTAAATCAAATGACACTGGGATGAAATACAAAAGTTATCTTGGGACCTAGAGGTTTATGTTCTGAAATTGTAAGTCCTCAGAGAACACAAAATGACGACGGCTTCGTTTCTTTAAAAAATTCCTGCCAACTGCATAAAAATGTTGCGTTGCAGATCATCATGGTCTAATTAACATACCAATACAAAAGGGGAAAGACTGAGAAATGCGAAATGAGTCTAATTAGTGATCATTACATGAGCTGAAATAAAGTATATATACAATCAATAATCAAAGAATGCATGCAGATTATGGAAAACAACCTAAAATAAAGAATTTTTATTGACATGCTAGGTACGAGTAGATTGCACATAGATTTACATTTTTGGACATTATAGTAGATATAGCCAACATCACTTTTACGGATAAAATAGTACTGATTTTGTATATTTTTTTTAAGTTAACCACGACACACATTATTTTTGCATTTCCAATAGCAGAGTAGCAGCCGCCAATACAAAGTGCCAAAAACCTTTGCAACTTCTTTACACACCGATTTAACAATTCCGTATAACCTATGTTTAAACAGTCTTAAAATAAAATGGGCCAATAAAACGCATCCTATTCCGCAAAAATACAAGGCGGAAATGCCAACCGGCGACTGAAAAGCTTTTGCATTCAATGGCTCCAAGAATTTGTCTGCATCCGTCACCTGTAGCACACTCATCTTCCTTTGACTCTGCAAAAGTTTGAAGCTTCTGCTGCGGGCAATTAATCCATTCTCCGTCCACTTCCTGAGCGTCCAACCGACCTTCTTTGACATGTAGCCCCAAACACGACCACCCTGAGGTAAGGGAATTCTGAAACCACCTTCCTGCATTACATCCACAGCTTTGCACAAATACCGCTTCTGAATATATTTAAGCCCCTTTCCCATTCCAAAAAGGAAGTTGATTTTCCCCTTCCCCATAAAGGCCAACTTTTTCTTCGCCATTTCCTCAATGAAATGTGTCAAGTTATTTTCATTGATTTCATGGTCCTTCACTTCGTATAAAATGTCCCGGAAAGTTTTCCCATGTCTTTTAAGCATATCCTGAATTGGAATTCTCATAGCGCTTGGAGCAGAGTTGAGATAACCCACAACTGACTTTGAACTTCTGGATGATCTCACCCAAATTTTATAATCTTGCTTGAGTAACTCGTTCAAACGAGGAAAGGACGCGAGTCGCATGCAGTCTGTGGAAATGTATGCGTCGTAAGTATACCAAAATAAAGAAATCCCGAGAACCAGAAAGACAATCACTTTCCTTGGATGTCTCAAGTTCCAATGTAGTCCAATAAATGGCCAAATGATATCCAGACCGTGACTCCAACTTTGACGTAGGATTCCATACAACAGTGCGAAGAACATTATGCATGACCACACCTCCAGATTAAACACCTCTCCGAAAGTAAAATCAAAACTTGACAATGAGTTAGAATTAATGCACACTACCACAGTCAAAAGTCTCTCGCCAGTGATAAAAAATATTCCTCTGGTATATGCATATTCATTTGGGAGCATCATCGTTGCAGCTTCACCTTCCCGAATTTGGATGAACCAGTCTTGGAATATCTTATCAGATGGGGACAGGTCACTAGCGTTGACAATGAACGTAACATTCAGAAGAGGCTGCATCGTCGCGTAAATCACCGATTCTGGTGGTTCACAGTTCCACAAAGCGTTATAAAACAATTGGCGGTTTGTGTCAGATACTCGCATGCATTCTTTATCCATGTGCCATTTCTGAAAAGGAGGCGGTCTCACATAGGTTACTCTTTGATATCCATTCGAGTTTAGGCGACTAGCAGTGTCATGAAGTTCCAACAATGTCGTGGACTGATTTATTGTGTAAAGCTTTTCAGAGGAATCGGGACAAAAATAACAAAATGAGGCTTTAGAATAGTTTCCAGTTGTTTCGAAAAAGATAATTGCTGCGTGAAATGGATAAACGTCGTTTGTGAACAAGTCATTTATGAACGAGGAAATCAAATCATTTTCTGGGGTGAGTTGAGACACCGCAATAAAGAAGAGGACGTCATCAGAAGTTCCGAATCCTGATTGATGAAGAGCCAAAGTGGATTCATCCAGTGATTCAGTGTAGAGAATGAAAACTGTGGAGTGATCTCGGTGTTTTGTGGTGAATCTGAAGTAATTTGAAGTAAGAGAGAGTGTAAGTTCTCCTCGAGAATGTCTTCCTTCTCGATAACGTAGTCTAGTTTGTAGACATTGTTGATGGTATAAGTAACCAAAAAATATTCAGGTTTGAAATAATTCAGATTGCCTTCGTTAATTGTCGTTAAATTAGAATTAACAATGTTGACAAAGCAATCGGAATTCAGCTGAAATGGAAACGTATGAACTAAAGTCAACGCTTTTACTAGAAAAAGGCAGATAAAAGATTTATACTTTTTCACACTCATTTTGGATATTTTTGTAAGTTTGCAGAAAGCACAATTGTAAAGTGGCTTACAAATGACAAGTGACAAGCACATACGTGAAAGGTTGTTCTTCAACTTAAATCCTAACAAAATCTATAATCAATAATCTACCAAATAATTCATTATACTTTATGCAACCGGAAGCTTGTAATCCTTTTGGTTAGTGACATGTGACAAGGAAATGCTTGTTTGAACAAAAATGTTTTTAAGTATAAGCTAATTAGCTAAATGGTGCATTTTCATGTAGCATACTACATACATAGTATGCAAACTGTGATGGGTTGATGTGCATTGGTACATTAGGTATATCTTGATGTAAATGTAGATTTCGTTGGTACTTACTACTAAATGATTTCATACTCAAAAGTACCTCTTATTTTTTAGATAAAACATTTAATTAGAATTCTAATATCCGAAAAATAATAATTCTCATGTTAAATATGTTGCTTCATGGCCGTTGACGCTGGGTTTCAGGAACAAGCTTTATACAATCATCTTTAAGAATTTAGCACATTAAAATATCTTTTCTTCGTAAATTATACTTAGTGTTAGTGTTAGCACGAAATTCAGTTTCAATTTATTTTCTAATTACATACATTTTGTAGGTAAGAAAATACATCTTGATGTTTTTGCGAAACATGTTTAAACTTTAGTATCATCTTTCTTTTCTGCATTAGCTTTAAATGAAGCCGCAAGCAATTTAGGATTCAAGTTGATCCCTTTCATCTCATTTTGTAAAAACTCCTTTTCTTTGGCAAGATCTTTGGCACTTCTGTCGCAGCATTCAAACAGGACATTGTTCAGTGATGTGTCGTCTCCTTCAAAAATAATAGAAAGTAAAATTGACCAAATGTTTAAAAATAAGAAATGAATGTTTTGATTATAAAACTAATTGCTTTATTAAAATTAAGTACCGCTGCCCTGGTTAGGTTCCACCTGTGTTTGGATTCCGCAGATTCCCTGTGAACTGTAGCAATGTTGTTCTGCAGTCCACTCCCCAAAAGAAAGTCCATCTCCTTCGATATATTCATTTGGATTAAGGGAGCACCAGAAGCGAATGTTGTTGGCTGCGAGGTCGTCACCTTTCCATTATAAGATTTAAAGTAAATTATCTCATGAAAAGCACTAGGCAGTTTAATCACTAAATAATACTACCACCATTAGAGTAATTTATATTAACGTACCACTTCCTTGATTCTTTTCGGAGCGCAACTGGAACCCGTTCAGATATCCCGGGTAGCAATTGTAAATTTTGCCATAAGACCCAAATTCACCCTCGGTACTGGTGATAACGGCCGTGTTCAAATTGTAAGGATCTCCGCAGTAGAGCTGTAATTTAAGAAAAAATGATTAATTTTGTACTTAGGCCTTATTTAAAAGTGTTGACCTTGACACGATGAAAATAAAATTTCTTGAAAAATTACTAGGTACCTTAACAGCGTTAAGGGCGGTGTCATCGCCCAAATATTGGAAGCTCTCAACCTTCAACTGGAAGCCTTGCGCGTAACGACCAGGAGGGCATTTTTGAAACGCTCCCCAAACCCCAAAGTTAGTAACCACTGGACTAGTAATGTTAAAGTGAACACTGAGAATAGGCGAGACGCCGCAAATGACGAGAATTAAAACCACCAGTGACTGTGCCATTTTGAGAATTATTTATTATTCAATCACGGACTTTTATTAGCAAGATTGTATTATACATATATGAACTGGACCGCAGCTAGGAACACACTACCTCGTAAAAAGCAGTTTGGACAACTTTTATATTCGAATCAGAAAAGTTCATCATTCATTCATTAATTTAGCCTTTGAGTATTACGCAAATTTCGCAGAAGATTACGCATTTGATATTAAAGTACCTGTCATTCATTGATGTCCTCTTGTGGTTCAAATTGAAGTAGGTCTATTAGTTCTTTGGTTTTGTAACAAATTACCTCTATGATTTGTCTGATTTATTTGATTTTTAAATGTACAATATGACTGCAAACAATAATCGAAATTTAGTTTACAATGTATAGTACAGATTTGCAAAAGTGAAATATTGCATTTATATAATATTGCTAGGTTTAATTAATTGAAATTGTGTGTATTGATATAATATCAATGATATTATTAAAATATATAATCAATATTATGTAATTAAGTACGATCTGTTTACTCCTTAAACTAGCTCGGCATGGTATTATCATGAAACTGATTAGGTCATAAACTGATGCGGTGTGGTTTATTAATAGTTACCGCCTGATGAAGATGTAAAGAACGGTGTTTTATATGGAACTTAAATAGATTTACATATAGAATTAAAAATTGATTGAAGCGGAGAAGCTTTCTATTTGAAAAAAAAAATCTTTCAGAAATAATAATTACATAGGTAATGGATCCCATTTAACTGCATTTTAACCAATAAGCATTAAGAAAGCTGCATTAAGTAGATAATAGACAACAAGTATATAAAATTAAATATTCTGTAATATTGTATATGCAATTGTCAAAAGATCTTCAGATTTGATAAGCTGTGTAATGATTTGGTCCTCCGCTCTCAATCACTTAATACTAGGTAAACTTTATCAGTGTAAATATTCTGTACTAATTACAAATTAAACAGCGAATGGGCCTTTGGTTCTGTTGAAAGCATAATAAATATCACTTCACTTGTATGATGTTGCAAGACAATCATTATTGGTTGGTTAAAATTGGTTTATGTGATTTATAATTTTGAAGATTTGAAGTGGTTTGTTTATATGTACATTTATATTTTGAATGCTCTCTATTCCAATCAATTTTAATTTTAATTTTAAATAGATGTAAAGCTCCATATAAAACACTTTCCTGACATCCTCATCCTGTAATTAATATACACAGCACCTTATTGAGTCATGTCATGACTTAATCTGTTTCATGATAATGCCATGTCGAGTGTATCAGATCGTAAGTAATTACATCATATTTAATATTATCAGTACACACAATTTTAATTAATCAAACCTAGTTTCCAATCGAGTGCAATATTTTACTTTCATAGTATATATGTACATTGTAAACTAAATTTCAATTGTTGTTTGCAGTAAATGTAAATTTACATGAATCACAGAGGTAATTTTTGGTACAAAAGCACAGAAATAATGGACCCACTTCAATTTAAATCAAAAGTGGATATCAGTGAACAACAGGTCCTTCTCATATCAAATTCGCGTAAAAACTCAAAGGTAAATTAATGAATGAATAATTATTTTTTTCGATTTGAATATAAAGTTGTCCAAACTGCTGTTTATAAAGTACTGTGTTCCAAACTGCGGTTCAGCTCATATAACACAATCTTGCTCATAAAAGTCTGTTCCGTGATTTAATAAATAACTTCAAAATGGCACAGTCACTAGTTGTTTTAATTCTCGCCATTTGCGGCGTATCGCCTATCCTCAGTGTCCACTTTAACATTACTAGTCCAGTGGTTACTAACTTTGGGGTTTGGGGAGCGTTTCAAAAATGCCCTCCTGGTCGTTACGCTCAAGGCTTCCAGTTGAAGGTTGAGAGCTTCCAATATTTGGGCGATGACACCGCCCTTAACGCTGTTAAGGTAATTCGTCATGAAATCCTGTTTTCATCGTAAACTTGCCAAGATCTGTAAGGCAATCTTTTTTTAAATTGCAGCTCTACTGCGGAGATCCTTACAATCTGAACACCGCCGTTATCACCAGTACCGAGGGTGAATTTGGGTCTTATGGCAAAATTTACAATTGCTACCCGGGATATCTGAACGGGTTCCAGTTGCGCTCCGAAAAGAATCAAGGAAGTGGTACGTTA
>VYYJ01002533.1:0-20891 GCA_021029165.1 Cyphoderus albinus | reverse complement strand
AGTCATAAACAAAAACAAAAGTGGGCAAGATTGTAAAAGTGTGGGAGTGTGTGGAAAGATGTGCCGTTTCTTGGCACTGCATTCACTAAACTTACTGACTGTTTGCATTCAGGATATCCCTAATTTCAGTTTTGAAAATCTCATCTTTCCTTTGATTCCGAAAAAAAAAATCTTTTTGGGTTGGAGCAAGGAAAGGAAGGAAATCATTCCCAAAACATTAGACTGAGACTAGGCCGGCTTGGCGAGACTAGGCTACGTTCGACTAGACTGCCACTTCATCCGATTTGATCAGCTTTATCAAATTAATATACATAAACTACTTTCGTCATGATTATCATTATTATTAGTATCTAGTATCGTTATTGGGTTTTTTCTAAGTATTCTCAATCCTTCACATTGCCAGACACTACTTTACGTCAGCTCATCGCTCCGCTTGTTCAGAGTTCAGAGGCAGCCAAGTGCATGTTTATTGGATCCGGAGAGAATTTTTGGATCGAGAATCGAGATCTAGGTAAAAGTGAAAATACTATACAAAGTGTAAAAAGTGCGGACGTATAGTTCATTGAGTGAATGATTCTCTGGTGATGTTGTTTTCTCCCACTGAAAATCCACTTATATCAGTCACTATGCTGAGCTATGTTATCTGGCAATAAAAATTATGTGCAGAGCGAGTTCGTTCGTTAGTTTGTTACGGAACGGTTATGGAGCGAGAGACAAAGTGACTGATCTGACTGAGATTGAGGCAGACATTCGACTTTTAGGGAGATTGAGCGTTTCTATCTTTTCCTTCACGCACGTATTTACTTTTCCTTGTAAATGTGGAGGCGACGAAAAGAGGCAGAGCGAAGCCAAGAAAAACTGAAAAATTTCAGTTGACATCGGCTAAAAAAATCGTGTACATAAATGAGAATGAGAATGAAATAGCTAATAAAAAAGAGCAGTGTGCTCAGAAAGTGGCATCATATTTTTCTACTCTAATTTTCTTTACTCTTTCCAAAACGTAAGAGGTGGCACGTTCTTCGTTAATTTGTGTTTGTATGGCACATGCTTGGAGAGAGAAAATGTATAAATAAAATAAATGTTTACATAGAAGAAAGAGCGAGCTTTACACGAAGCACGTATCGCAAGCACTGATGAGATGAGCAGAGCGTCGTGTCGTCGCGTCGCCTCACATCATCATCTCCATCAACAAAGAAAATTCATGTTAAGTATAGATTTCAAAACCGATGGCAGAATAACGGTCGAGATAATCAATTTCGTGAGTAGTTAAGTACATTCGCTTTTTGTTGTCCCTGCTGCTGTCATTGCAGCATCAACATCGACATCGGCTCGACCTCATTCATGACTTGGCTTCGCTCGACTTGAGTGCTTCAGCCCCAGCCCTGACTCACTGAAATGGCACCCGCGATACCTGACGATATTAGGGATAAAAAATGGAAAAAGTATTCAGTCATCAGATCACTTGACTAGTTTGTTTGATTATGATGTCCTTTGATAACATGACGAGAGGAAAATGTGACTAAAATCTAACAGAAGCACAGTGGAATCTGAAAATTGTCATTATCAAGAGAAAAGGCATTAGCTGCTTGCTTACCTTTTTCCTGTCTTTTATCTTCATTCATTCACTCCAAAAAATATCTAACCGAACATTGATCCACACTTTGCATTAGGCCATAGGCAAAATCGACGGAATTGTGGATAACGGATTTTTAAAACATCCACTCCATCCAGAGTTGTGCATTTGTCATTTTGTATTTCCCAAAGCATGAAAGGAAGTCGAGTCGGAGTGGATGGAGTGGAGCAGACAAAAGTTGATCAAGTAAAAACAAGGTGTGTTGTTGAGTCGTGTGTGCCATTTACTTATTTAGAGCCTCTGTCTCTGATCTGATCCCCGAAGGTGCGTAAGGTGTTTTGAGGCTTGCCTTTTCACATTTCAGCTTTTCATCACTCACAGTGAAAAGTTTGATTGATGAATTGCATAAAAACGTGAGCTCCTCTCTCCTCCTATTTTCATACAAAACTTGACACTTCCTCATTTTTCGAATGATCACGTTCCCAGCTATGTGTTAATATTAATACACACTGATACATTTTTTTATGTAATTTCCAATCTTTCCCACTTCAGATTATTGCAAAGGCATGAAAATATTGGAAATGTATTTATGCGAAAAGTTGCAAAACAGGCGTACACATACATGGAGATGAAAGTGATAATTTTTACATTGCCTACTTTATTTATTTATCATAGGGGTTTGATCTCATCTCGATATCTGAGATTCATGGTTTTCTGCCAATAATCGTTCCGTCATCTCTCAACTTGGGTAGTAGTGGCACAAAAAATATTCTTGTTTGCCTATCGAAAACAAACATAGGTACATACATATTACATTACAATGCTTATGCCTTTATGGAGGTTAACTGAACTCGTCTGTTAAATAGGTTCGAGTCAGAGATGTCTCCCACATGTTCTGGAAAGGAACGAGATAATCTAATTCATGTTGATATTTCTTGCACCGCACACATTGATTCGCAAACTGGCAAGATTGGCACCCACGCAGATTTACATGCATGAAATTACACTTTCATTTCAGCCTGCGATTGACTCACCTCATCTTGAAAAGCACCTTGCTCGCTCGCACGATTTTCTTGCGTCGCCTTGTGAAAATCGTCATATCCCATTCATCATTTGAATGAATATTTTGTGACGAGGTAGAGAAAGACAAAACTCACGACAAGTAAATAAATGAGTTAAGCTGCGACTACAGCGGCTTCTGCTTATAAATTTTTAACTGTTGTGATCTACTCTCACTCTGCCTCTACCATTCAAGAATGTGTGACCAAATATTACATGCGCATGCGTTGAATACATCGGGGTAGTAATAATAAAAATATTCCTATGACCATTTAAAGGGATCCTCCACTTTTTTCTTTATTTCCACCATTAACATTTGCTTTAGCTCAACTTCAACTCGCTGCTTCTTAGAGCATCCATAAATGTAATTTGTTTATTGGCGTAAGGTTTTACTCAGGAAAAGAAAGAGTGAGTCCAAGTGACTCACTGTCTTGCATTACTTGCATCATCGCCAGTAAAGTAACGCTAGTAAATCCATGACGTGACCGTTTTCAATTCACTTTTCTTTTCAGTTCTCGCAGTTCACTCACTCACTAGCTCGCTCCCGAGGAACCGATAACTGAGACCAGAACAACCAGAGAATCAGTGCGTTACGTTACGACGTTACCGGCCAGCTGTAGGTTAAATTACATTGGAGGGTCTTTGTAACCAGTAACCAGTGTCTCATTTCCTTCTTTAGTTGGAACAACTCTGTCTGTCTACCTACGTACTCATTGCCCGTATCGTAGAGATTTGTGCCTTTACTTCACTGAAAAGTGCATCATCATTATTAGTGCTTTTAAAGAGATACCTCAATGATGACTGTGAATGAGTGAGTGCAGGAAAGGGCCAAACGGTTGGATTCCTCTGAAAATGAGACGAGTTGGAGTTGAGTGAGCGAAGAAGTGAGCAGTGTGTGCATGTGTGCGTTCGTTCGCGTTGCGTCTTTTAGGGAGGCACAAACATCTTACAAGAAGACAACGACGCTTACGCAGAGAACAAGGAGAACGGTGAAGAGAAGAGTGGGTTGGCGCATGTAACTTGTAACTGTGGCTGTGTGTGCACGAAAAAAAGATCTGCATTTTTTATTCTTCAATATGTACATACATGTGGTAGAAGTGAGTAAGTGAAGCTTCAGACGCACAAAATGTAAACTTATAGTCATATATTGTTTAATGGGTCAGCCTCGACTCGACTCACTCGACTTGCGTGGCATGCGAGAGAAGAAAAATCGGACCATGTGTTTCTTATTTCGGTGACATAACGTTGACCCGGAAGGATTTCTTCCAAGTGATATACACAAAAGTGTTCATCTTCGTGTAAATATTCGAGTGGTAATCATCAATTTTGTGCTGCAGTCACAATTTCTCCTTTTACTCTAAATAAATGAAAAGATGACAAAGTCTGAGCAAGCTAGTGGTTTAATGGCCAATTATACCAGCAATAGCAATAGCAATCAACATCAACCCCGTTTCTCAATCGACGAGATGACTGTAGCCCAATCTATAAGTAATCAACATCAGGACCAAGTGAGGCAAGGATTTTGGTCACAGACCAAAAAATCTTCTTGTGGCTGTTCCTTGCCTTCGTCTTCAGCAATTAACATTAGCGCAGATGACGTGAATGGAATCGGTTTCAGTAACAGGAGAAATGTAATGACAAGAAGTAGAATGTCTTCTTCGTTACTACAATCATCATCTCCGGTGTGGGCTGCAACAGTTTCTGTTGCGGCCTTAGTGACTCTTCTGCTCTCGAGTATCGCACCTGTTCATAGTTTCAATGTAGATGTTCCTAGCGTAATCACACATCGTGGCCCTTCTAGCAGCATGTTTGGATTCTCCGTGGCGCAACACAGGGATTCGAATGTTTCCTGGTAAATAATCAAATCAAATGATGCTGAGATATTTTAAAGAAATTTTTTAAGCCGCTCCATGCACCACCAAACAATTATCCTTGTTGACACAATCAGGCGACACACATTTTTAGCTTATCTTTATCACAGACCAATTTTTATACATGTGTACGAGTATGGCATGGCAGGTTCATGTTATGTGCGTCGGAATTTTAGGATGCATTCTGACCATGAAACACTCCCTCGTGCCTTATTAGTACAAGCCTGCTACCTTCCATTCTCACCTTGTCACATGCTTCATCATCATCCCATTCATTAAGATTCAATTTAAAAGTTCATTCTCATGCGCCACATTATTCTTCTCTGGTTACAATGTGTCTACAAATCACGCATTTTTAAGTAATAATCTCCTTTTCTTCACCACGCACAATACACAATGCACCTGCCTCCTCTTTTTTATGAGATGCAGAAATTCAGTGTGGCATGTTACTGTGATGTTATGTTACTCCGTTAACTCCCACTTGCTTGCATAATCTGCATGAATACTTCAATTAATAGGCACATTAAGTAAACATTAATGGAAAAGGGTCCCGACCTGCAATTTTGTTTATTTATGGACATTACTTTTACAAAGGGCTACATTTACATTCCAAAGTTAAAAATGATGAAAGACTCATGCAGGCAGCACACCTGGTCTATATATAAAAAAAGTCGCGTCGGCTCTGGGGAAAATGCGTGTTGGTTACAGCTTGTTAATTGTGATGTATTATTTATTGAAAAGGTTATCAAATATTTTTATACATGCTATTTTCAATTTTCTCTTTTATTCTCTTATATAATAGACCGCAAATTCACAGTGGTGGGCTCACATTCACAACCGAAGCCATGCTTCAGAATATTTCGTGTAACCTGGTTGATTAGAAGAGACACGGTTTAGCTGAATTAAAGATGTTTCACTGAAATTAGTTTCATATTGATACTTGAGTTTAATGCTGATGCACGAATTCAAGAGGCGTAAGGAGTGACAACTTGAAAAATAAAAATCTCATTTCTTTCTTCCACTACACTTTGAATTACTTGAAATCCAGTTAATGGTTGACTTTGACTCACTCTTACATTGTACCTGTACCATTAAAAAAAAATTTATTTTACCTATACAAAGTAGAAATTGGTAGAAAATGTTAAAGGAGAGAAAGCTGGTATTAATACATCAGCACATCAAACACTCAAAGATGGTGTGGTGTGATCAAAGTCATCAAGACGAAAAAAAAATTTCTCGCTTGAATGAAACTGTATCTGAATTCCTGTTCTTGTGTTAAAGCATTTAAAGTAGTGAGTAGGTATCTAATTGGATTATAAGTGGAAGTATAAAATCAACTCATTGAGACACTCTTAAGAGACTGAAAATGTGGAAATGAAATGAATGAAAGTTGGAGCATTGATTAAGTGAAATGTCAGTTGATTGGACTCATTTTATTATTATTATGTAAGCAAATGCGTGAAACTCCTCCATCATCATTCCATCCGCTATACACTTGATTTTCATTCAAATGTTTCATCACGACCATCCAGCGACACATGGAGATGATAACATAAGAAGAAGTGAAGTGTCGCATGAGTTTCGCTTTCATCATAAAATCATATTTTTTTCATCTCACGAATTTCAAAGTCACGGACTTGAATATAAAAATGTAAGAGTAAAGTAAAAGTGTACACAATTTTTTTTTTCTGGTAATGTTTCAGGATTCTGGTGGGAGCACCAACGGCGGAGTCGGTGCTGCAACCTGGACTGCGGCAGGCTGGTGCTGTGTACCGTTGCAGTTGCACACAAACTGATTCTTGTCAACAACTTCCTTTCGACAGACAAGGTTTCCTTTTAATAATAATTTGTCTCCTTTTCTTTCTGTACTTACAAAGGAGTTTTGTGAAAAATGAAAAAGTTATTGCATGTGACACACAAAGTTTTAAGTAAGGCACAGCAGCAGCCGTCAATGATGTTCATGAAGATACAGTTTTCGGAAGCTCTGATGATATGAAGAGATGAGACTAGTGTTTCCTTTCCTAACTTCATGATTTTCTGATATTCATCTCGTCATCATAAAAACAAGGAAACTGTTCTGAACCTCGTCGTTATCTCCTTTTGTGAAGGGAGTTTCCCCATGCTGTACGCGTACTTGTTAGTTCGGAGCGAATCGCTTCTGGGAAACGCTCAAGTACCGAACTAACTTGACAGTCCGACACTAAGCCCTAATACCATAAAATACACGAGATGAAGATGAAAGTCAGAGGAATAGTAAAACTTGTTCATTAGAGGAAATAAGAGGAGCAAAATATTACCCTGCATTTATGAACCATGCCCAAGTGTAACTATTTTTACCAAACATTATGAGCTCTAATATTTCATTCTATGAGTATGCTACATAAACCTGCAACTTTCCATGTGCGTGTCCATACCCATTTCAGATGGACTACGTAAGTAAAATATGACATGATACGGAATGAAAGAAATACAAAGGCACGACTGGAGCGGGACTCGGTGGCTAACACAAACACACAACATTGTCGATGATTATGATCAGAAGGAAAGGGGTATTAAATGAAATGGACGCTTCTTTTCTTCATAAAACTAATATTATTCATGAGATGGTGCGACATGGTCTGGAACTAGTAATGCATTTATTCCGATCCGTTTCCCGTCAAGTGTAATGTAATATATTTTATTATTATCCTAGTTCGATTCCTCCTTTTTTACCCGTCCTTCACTTCACTCTGATCTTTCCTTTCTTTCAACAAAGATATTCTTGTCTCGACCAACATTTCCTTCCCTTCATAATCCTATAAACGGTATGGATGTTGGTATAAGGGTTCAGTAGATACACTGCCACCACCACCACCGTATGAAAGAAAAAGTTTTCTTGTCGAGTTGAAGGGTCCACGTCCACATTCACCCGCTCGTTCTTTGACTTTAGCATTTTAGTCAGTCTGATGTGCTGTGTGTGAGAGAAGTCTCTCTGCCTGCTAACAAGATTCTTTTTATTCTGTCGATGATGCCATGCCAGCTTTGGGTAGTGACAGGAAAAAGAATTTTATTTCGCTTTGTAGTAGGCCTAGCAGATCGCTTCTGAAGATTCCATTTGAAAGTTGGTTGGAAGCAGCAAACAAGGAAAAGTGTGTCTTTTCTATTAACACTCACTTTCTGCTTTTTATCATCAAAAGAAAACTGTTCTTCTCAAGCAGAAAAACCATGGGGTGCAAGCGTTTATGATGGATTATCATAGTAAAAAGTGACAATCGGTCCTGCCATCAGTCCAAATGGTCCAAGTGATACTAAGAAACATTGAAGCCGATCCAATCGTTTTTACAGTTTTCTTTTCTTCCGTTCGTCAAGCGACCTTTTTTACCACACGTTATAAAGAGCCGGCTTTCATTATTTTCCTCCTGGTAAAGCAAAAAAAAGGATGAAAAATAAAAACCTTAAAACAAAGGTTTGAGCTGTTTTCTTAAGTCTTTAACTGTGTTTGTACTCGTTGGGAAACGGGATGGATGGGGTGGGTGTGCAGAAGCACTTTTCTGTAAGTGGGAATTTTTGGGAGCCGCCGGCTGCCTTTAATGTGACGATGACGAAGTAGCATCATTTTCATTTCATTTCCATCCTATTCCTATGCAAATGAATAAGCGATGGTTATTTTTGTTGACCGAAAAGATGAGACGATAACGTTTTATGTACACTTGGAAAAGTCTTGTACTTATAATAGAATATTATTACACGCATATTATAAACAGCTTACGTATTACTATAAGAAGCGTATTATAACATCACATAACCCTTGAACAGTGACATCGGCACTTTTTGCCCTTCGCTTCGGATCCATCTCCATCTGCGGCTGTTCTTCTTTGAAACGAGACATTCCATTGTTAGTGCTACACACAAAGCCATAATAATGAAGCTTACAATGCAGAATGACCTGAACAGTACCAATTGAGAAATTTGGCTGTTTATCAATTTACTTAAAAAATAGAAATGGAATGAGTCAGGGATGACCATATAAGTGGATTTGAAAAGAGGTACCTCCCGTCATCCTCACTAAATTTCAGACTGAGCAGGTAGACAGACAATGATATAAAAAAGTACCACAAAAGTGTGGCTTGTTAAGCCAATACATTTCCATTTCTGTCGTCTTGTCTTATTGCCTTCTTGCCTTGCCTAAAAAATGAACAAGATTCCAAATGCACAGTGAAGCGGAGGAAAACGCACGCACACCTTGTGCATGTTGCATTGCAATGAATAGCAGGGCCGTGTTGTCGCCTCCTCCGCACGAAGACGAACCAAAATGTAATCATGGTACAAAACTGCAGTGTGCAAGTGTACATCTTTGTTTCAAATACAAATTCTAGTTGAGCCCATGAATGTGACAAGTGACTGAATGCAGGATATTAAAAAGCACACACACACATTCAGAGACAGAATTTCATTTATTATTTCACTTTTTACTCGTATTCGCATCACCAGTGTCAACAGCGTGAAGAATGCGAAGGTTTTCAAAGAATGCTTTTTTCACGAATGAAGGGGATGTTCCAGAGAGATCGTTTCGTTTCCCATCTTGTTTAGGGAAAATATGGGATATCCTTTCGCAGTGTTGTCGCGTATGGTTTTTATTTCATGAGCAATTTCAAAAATAGATATCAAAGCATTTCATCTTACTTTACATTTAATTTCATCCTCCCTCACCTACCAAGCTCGTATAAAACAAAATATGCAAAACACAAATTTGACAATAATGAACATCCTTTGAATTGGAAGACGCATGCTGTGTTACACATTTCATTTCACATTTTTCCCCGAGACACTACTCAAGTGAAGGAAACCAGGCGCAATGAAAAGGAAAGCTAAAAGCGATGAAATACCGTACCTGATGTTGCAATTTCGAGAATCGGAATGTGAAAAGATTTTTCAGTGACAGTGAAATGTATTCGGGGAAGGGCAACGGTCGTTTTATAAATATTGGATACAAAATGCTGGATCCGTGTGTGAGTGTGAATGACTCATAAATTTTCCCTGTTGCGCCACGATGATAGAAAAATAGACCTTTCGCATGCGTGCAGATACTTTTAAAGCAGATTTATTTTGTTAAACGGATTTTCCCACTTAATCACCTTGAGAAGCTTCTGCTAGTTTATCAACATGTCACAATCAAATCATAAACTTTTACAGAACACAACGTAGAAAAAGTTGCTCGCTTTCCCAGTAACAGTTTGAGACGATTGAGTTATGAAAATAAATGGATTTATTCAATACAAAACTCGGAACGTCAAAATAAACTTGCAAACAATAAAATGTCTCAAATGTTTTACCAATGATACGGGTGAGGTCAGGTCAGGCCGTGGGGTGGATGTCCCTGAGTTGCGTTTTCGTTTTAGAGGTTTTGGACCTTTCCATCCGAAAATAGTCCGTGCTGTATTTTCTTGACCTTTTTTTTAACCTGCTGAGTGCCGAGCAACTTAAGTACAAGAATTTCAGTTATTGGACCGGTTGGATAAAAAGGTGAATTTAATTTGCCTCTAATGGATAGATCTGCCGATATCTAGGTAAATATAAAGTGAGATTTAATTGGCCGAATTTCAAGTACATTTTGTATTTTAGATTTGATCTGATATGTACAGAAGCGAGATTACCAAGATATGAAAAGCAAAATTAAACGAAGAAAATTGTCAAGATTAAAGAATGAGGAAACAACAATTCTCTTCGCTAATCAAATTTTCTTCCAAAAATTTCCTTTCAACTTTTCATTTCAACCGAAGAAAATTTATTTTTTATCTCTTCAATGTAAATTGGTTACAGGAAAACTTTATTTAGCAAACTTCAATCATCTGACTTTCGAGTAGAGATGATTCCGTAAGTTAATCAATAAAGCAATAAAAAAATGTTGATGTTTAACTTTTGAGTTACATCATCACAAATTCACAATATTCTATTTGCGTCATAGTGAAAGTCATAGACTAGAAGCTTCTAGAACTGATCAACATGAAGATGAAAGGTAACTAATTATAAGTTAAGTTAGATTTCATTTTTGATATTAATAAAATA
This sequence comes from Cyphoderus albinus, assembly GCA_021029165.1. Taxonomy (NCBI): domain Eukaryota; kingdom Metazoa; phylum Arthropoda; class Collembola; order Entomobryomorpha; family Paronellidae; genus Cyphoderus; species Cyphoderus albinus. The sequence continues at coordinate 10,343 of VYYJ01002533.1, read as the reverse complement.
CCTGGTAATTGAGAGATCGAGTATCGGTATCAAAAACAAAAATTAACTAGGGACAGAAATAAAGCAGAGGCTAGGCAGATTCCTAAATGAATTAGCTAACAATCAGCGAGCAGTTTAGTTGAGTTACAGAGCCAGCACAAGCAGAAAATAAACATTTCTCGAAAATTCAGAGAAGCAAAGGAAATTCTTCCGAATGTATGTCTGAGTGAGCTTTCCGAACAATCGGCCTAATTAATTAGGTATTGGCATTCAGCAAGTTGATTGCGATGGTATACAGTTGCATTAATAATGAAACACGAAATTGCATCAGCAGTGCACCTCGTGTAATTTAGAACGTAGTCAGAAATTCATAGAGTTTATGAGTAAGCAGAGTCTCTGTTGCTCTTTCATCAAGCCACATGCAACATGTACAGCTCAGCTTAGTTGCTGTCTGCCGTTCACAAGGGGAAGATCGACTTTCCCTAATTCACTCAGTCAATGTTTTTGTGGGATCGCAGGTTATAAATAGACAAGAAAAAGTTATACACATTCAAGTCTAGTAATGAGGCGGGGAGCATCATCCTCTCTTGGCTCGCACTCTGGAGCTCTTTCCATTAACTGTAACACGGCACCACCCCGTTATTCCTATATCGCCAGTGGTGTAGAGTAGAGATGAGGAGAATTATCTTTTTCTATTATGTGTACTACAAGTACTACTGCTGAGCTTTTAATTTTTAACAAAAAACGAATATCTAAGAAAAGAAAGCAAAAGCTGCATGATTTTACCCAGTGATAAACATTTTGCTTAGTCAGACGTAAATACGGGAAACTTTTTCGGTTTATATAAAGATCGATCTAAGTATATGTATGTGTTTATGCATTTATTTGCTTGTTGCTCTTTCAAGTCAAGACATTCGAAAAGAAATGGAGCTGAGTGCAATTTTAAACGCTGCATGAAAGATTGAAAAAGGAAGCAGGAAGGAAATGCAGCGTTAGCTAAAAAAAACGTCTGAGCGAACAGTTGTGTGCAGCTAATCATGGTGTGAAAATCATAGCACATAAAAGCAAGTTATTGATATATACGACACCATTAAAGCTGATGGGGGAAATTTATTTTTACTATGGATTAGCTTTCATTCAGCTCCTAACGTTTCTTCTTATAACAAGACGCGAAAATTTCAACCGCGTTGGAGTATTTAAAAAAGGGATTTCATTTTATTTGATAGCGTTGACCCCCTCTGTTAGCTCTCAGCATTTAACAATGCAAGTGAGAATGAAACTAGCTGGAGGAGGTCAGCGCCACTTTATTATCCGCTGAAGCTTTAAGAACTTGTAATTCATATTCCAGCTTCGTTTTCTTGATGCTGATCTCAGTTTAACAATGACAGAAAGTATTTTTATACTCTCTTAGGTATTTCTTTATGCTCACTCACGAACCTTACGTATGTCGGTGTCACATAACATAAGGCAACTCACAGAAGATCGGATTCTCTTCACTGTACAAAATCCTAAGTGCAGACTTCTTAAGCTGTAAAATCAAATTTGGTCGCGGTTGTTGGTACAGGCAGCTTTCGCGTTCCACGGTTGATGCAGGTGTACTGCTTGGAATTTCTGATTAATCTCAAATGCACTGTTGTGTTTATGAATGATCAATGTGACTTCACTGCTCATCGTACATCATCATCCATGCAGAATTATTATTATTTATTATATTACACATTCCTCCGCATTTCATTTCTCAACTTATTGGATTCCTGCCTCCTTGGGTAGGCAGCAGACTACCACAATTTAGAATATTATTATAATGCAGCGTTGGGATGATCACTGTGAGAATGTGAGATGACATGACATTCATAACGTGCTCAACTCAAGACTTTTTCTCCGCTTCCGCAGTTGTCATTTTTCTGGGGAAAATAAAGTTTTTATGAAAAATTTAGTGAATTCCCTTCTTTACGTAACTCCGTTGCTTCTCGCTGAGTCGTAATCGTATACGCTTGGTGAGCGAAAAGCTTTCGTGATCCTGAAATGTCTTCTGATTTGTTTCAGCTCATCTGCAATTCCCCAGCTCCCGAAAGAACGCAGCCAGAGGGGCATTATATCATATTCTATTTATTCCATTCCATCGCAAACCTCGCTTCCACTTTATTTCACTTTTTTATTTTGAGTATGTCCACATGTGCTAAAAACAGGCATGTATCGTTCGTAATCGCACTTTGCATGGTTTATCATGTGACAGCGAACTACATTAAACGGACGGAACATTCTTTTTTCCCTTCATTTCACTCACTTTTTATCCCATTAGGCCTTATGGTTATGCATTACTTTTGCTATTTTAAAGGACTTCCCCGTTCCTTCCCAATATTCACAATATCGAATGGAAATGTAGCGAGCAAAGCAAACGAACGAAATCGCGCAACACATTATTATTCTGTCAATGATGCAATGCCAATGAGAATGACTGACTGAAAATTATTGGAAAGCATCGAATACAATTTGTATATTGAAGTGGAAGATCAAAGCAATGGAGCACGTTGAATGCTTAGATTTCACTTCTCTTGTGAACAGCCCAGCAAGGCAAAGCAACACATCGAATTTACTGTAAGTGACGTCAGCTCGATTTTTTTCTTTAGAAAAAAAAATCTCAACCAACTCAACTTCTGATTTAGCGAGCATTTGGACTCGAAACAGGAATGAGTCAAGTCCCGTGAGACGTGGATCATGAATGATAGAAAACATCAGTGTTGCTATTATTATCATTATTATACAAACGGCTAAACATTTTCTTTTCCCAAGTCTTAAAACATAAGGAGAAATTCTTTCCGCATTATAATCATAACCTAACTTGAACGATGAATGGGGTAATCGATTTGGGATGTGGATGTGGATTTCAGTGAACGTTTCTTCGTTCTCTATTTCAAGTCAAGTGTTCTTTAGAAACGTCAAGTTTGGCTTGCGTCGCTTCTTTGGCCTGGAGCTGAGAAATATTTTGATGAAAAATATGGCTAATAAAACTAATAATATTATTAACAAGAGAGAATAAAGATGAGTTCTCCTTCAGCGCTGTTCTGTCTGATTCCTCAGATAAAAGAAAATGGATCAGTTTTCTCAAGTGTCTCGACTAATCTTGTCTTCCATCTGGACAGAACTGGGCAAAAACTAAAATGTCTTATTTATTTACTCTGATGTTGCTTTTGCATAAAGCATCCATTGCAATGATTGCAAGAACCAATTAAGTTGTTTTATTGCGAGAGCAATTCTAACGGCTGAGTGAGTGGTCGCTAACAAAAAGTGATGATTATTGAGAGTGGGGTTTCCATTCAAAACTGACTTCAATTGAAAAGCCTTATTTTGCAATTGCAGCCATTTCAAATTCTCTTTATTGTATCGTAACATCGCAAATTATAAAATAAAAGAAGCTGCTACTGAATTGTTTATCAGAAATCAACGATGAGGATGGAGACGACACGCACAATCGAGTGGAAGCAGACGAAAGAGAATGAAAAAAGACTGGTGACTCTTAGGCACTGCTTATTTCAAAAATTGTTTCCGTGCCTGTAACTTTTTTAATGAAGATTTATAACAGGACTGGGACTTTTGTCAGTGGGAAAAGTTTCAAATTGACTTTGTAAGCTACAATTGACAACTCGTTGTTAGTTGTTGGTGATCGAAGAAAATCATTAAATTTCTCCTTGTTCTTGTTTTTTGTGTGTCGAGCACACTTTATTGCTTGCTCTTGTCGTCCGTGTCTAGTACGACTGGGAGGATTTTGTGCAGAAAATGTTAAACAGTATGAGGTCAAAATAGTACAAGCGTAGGATAGTGGGATTTAGTGATTGTACAGTTTCGAGATAAATCCAAATTTACAATGCAATATTGAAAGAAAACCACATTCATCAGCATAATGCGGCATGTCTTCACCACTGAACCGTGTGGGCTTACGAGGTCATCGCGTCATCCGCATCAGATAATCTTTTCAAGATTTTTTTTTGCTGATAACGCCATTTTTCTATGACTTGTGATAAAATGGGAGCACCCTCGCAGAAGAAGTTTTGCTGTTTTCTAATGTCTTTTATTATTCTGAGCGAGCGGAGGTTCGGGCCAGGTCATATTTTACTTCCCTTTTTCATGTTGTTAGGAACGGACACAAAGCTGTTATTATTTCCTTATTTGGGCGCTTTTGCTACAGTCATGTAATTCCACTTACACAAATCTGAGCAGAGTGCATTTATTAATACTTGCCAAACAAAATGCCATGTTATCATCAAGTATGTAGTAAGAAGTCGACAAAAAATTCTCACCACACCACCGCCATCCAGAAACCATTGGGTGTCAGCTTAGAGAGAGAGAAGCCACAAACTGAAAGACCAAAAACCACTGAAGAAAGTCATTAGAGCAGAGCACAAAACTCTGCCTGCAATAGAGAACTGCGTTCTGATTCACTCTCCTTCCGCTCCTGTCAAGTTGTTGTTGTTTTTTTCTTCTTGATGATGAAGATGATGATGGTGTTTGAGAATGACTCCTCTGCTCTTCTGGAAAAAGGGAAAGCCGAGGAGGACAGAAATATACGTAGGCGCAATGTGGCACTATGATATAAAAGACGCCACACTACATGTACCCAAGACCTATAAAAAATGTAAGAGACGACGAAGAAAAAAGATGGAGGAAAGGAAGCAGCAACTCGAAGTGCTTTTCATGTGTAGGGGCATCATGCCTGCCTGGTCTTGACGTGAAATTATTATGGTGTTGTTATTCGCAGCGAAAAGATGTTTAGTGTGTGATGTGGTAGTAAGTTGAAGAAGAAAAAACCGCATGAAGCAGCAATAGCAATGAGAGTGTAAAAGCAGGCGACTCCATTCGTAACACCAGCACGCAGCAGCGCCACTATTTATATTTATATTTTTCCTTTTGGCTTTTGGAATCTCATGAAAGATGAAAAAATGTGTGCATAGCATTAACTAGCCTTTCTCATTCTATCCCATCCCTTGTTTCTGCCACGTCCCTGTCCTCTGTTCGTTTTCTATTTTTTTGCTTGCTTGCTCTGTGTAAAAGGTCCCATGAATGAAAACTCCAAACTTGGAAATGGAAATTGTACTGACATACCGCATATCGTACCGTGTGCTCCATCTCCGTCATTTTCAAAACCAACTCATCCGAGTCCCACCACAGCGTTTTCACCGTGTTTTCTGTTAATAGTCCATGTTGATGCTGAGTTGTGTAAAAATGCGTTTCTAGTGATATCCTTGTTCCATAAGTATAAGATCCATTAGTGGCGCTGGTAATAGGTACAAAGCATCATCATTTCCTAGTGTCATAACGCTTAAGTGAACAACCAGAAAGCTGCATTCACTCCTTCCTAAGGAGCTTCTCTTTGACTCAGTCAACTTTTCTGGCTCTTCTAAAAGAAAAAGCAGGCAAGGGAGCAGAGGAACTGAAAGTGAGTGGAAGGAAAAGCAAAGACAAAGGAAATATGATGTAGATGAAGAATTCATAAATAATGTATAAAAAAGACATCGTTCATATCAAGCAAACATAACCTTCTCAATTGCAAGCATATAATAATATATTTTGTATGAATGTGGGCCAAAGTATCATGCTATCATATCATCAACCTTTATTATTATTGCAGATAAACAGGAGGAAAAAGAAATGCAGGATAAAAGTTTTTCCAACTGTAGCTGGAGTTGTAATAAGAAGCGAGTATTGAGCGAGTACCTTAACTGGCTTAACTTTAGAAGAGTTTTTTCGCCTTTTCTTGTCTCACATGTGCCTGTTTTATTTTACTTGAATAAAATGGAGGAACCTCAGATACGATGCATATCAGATAATATAGGTAAAAATAAAAATACTATTGTTTTAGTAGTTACAGTAGAAGCCTCACGTTATCTTTTCCTTACTCGTACTATCTCCTCTTACTCAGGTTATTTTTGCCCCGATGGGAATTCTGGCTCATAAATAACAAAAGAAAACAAATCGCATAACGTCGCTTGAGTTTAAGCTGTTTTTGGTTTCGTAACATTGAATCTTTTAACTCAGTGCGTCAAACCCCTAAATAAATATAGCAAAGTATAAAAAACCTTGTTTGTTTCAACCAATCAATTCATCAATTATTCACAGATCTGGTAGTATTTTAAACTGACATGATGAATACGTCTATAACACTATCTAGGTATCCCACATGAAATAATCACGCGTTGCTGTTTTAGGAAAATATGAGTTGAGCGAACGGGTGTCAGGCTGATAGCCCACAACTATTTTAAGGCTGTGGAACAAGAGAAAAGCACGAGTTATGAAAAGTTGTGAAGTGAAAGGAACCTTAATCTTGACTTATTTATAAGAAGCCAATAAATTCCGCAGACTGGTACTGAATCACACGCAAGCTTTTCTATGACATCATTACTGACATTTTGTACCCGGGGGATTACCAAACGGTTGACCTTGCAGTGACAACGATGTGTTCAGAGGAGAATTATCAATGATAAATGCAAAATTTTTGCACAGAGTAAGAAAAAAAAGGAAAAATAAAACGATGACGAATTCCACTGATTCTGAATATTTGATTGAAAATCAAGAAATGGTATCATATCAAACAACGCTTTCCACTGTGGCGAGCAACAGGAAGCGACCAGTGGAAGTAAAAAGTGGGCTTTTTTTGTTCTGCACTACGCCTTCTCGTAAAAAGGAAGAGTCCGCCTACGTAAATACAAACAAGAGTAGAAATCAATGAAAACTCCTTCTATATTTTATGTATTCACAAATAACTTTTTTTTTCATGTACATATTGCAAATACTGATTATTCTTGATTTGAACTATTTCAGGCAATAATGTTGTGGAGGGGGTGCAAAGAGACGACAAGTCCAATCAGTGGTTTGGGGCAACGGTTCGCAGCTCCGGAGAAGATGGAATCATTCTGGTAAGTTAAAATGAAGCATCGTCTTTCATCTTTCATGTGAATCAATACACAGGGGAAAATTACGCAACTTTCCTAAATTAAATGTGTGGGCCATTCCAAGAAATTGCATTAAAGAAGTTCATACTTTTCCACCTCATTTCCCACCTCCACATCCACGTCCACCTCATTTTTCCTCCCACACTGACATTTTTAGCGAAGGTAGTCAATAAAGATATCATTGCTCAATATTTCATTGTAGCAACTGTCACCTTAATTATTTCACGAAGCCGACCGTCAAATAGTAGCAAGGCAGCAAAATAATATCATCAGTTCCAGTTTACTACCTGTAAGTAATCAACCGACCAGACGGAATTTTTTCGAGGTAAAATTCGGGGACAGCCATCCATCCGAATAACATGAAATGCAAGAGTTCTGTTTTCTACGGCAGTGTCGATTTGATATCGACGATTTGATCTAGATCCAAACATAGAGACAGCGAGCGTTATTATTATATGTGTGCGTGCGGTCAGTCTAATGTCGTGTCAAATGAGAACTGGATCGAGGAAATTTGTCTCTTTGAGTGTGTAGGCACGAACTCTCCAAGTATTAATAAGAGGTCGCGTCGCGAACATGAACATCTTTTCTTCACTGTCTTCATCAACCATCTCGAATTTACGAGTCGATGTTTGCGTGCTCGAATTATTTTTATTATGTGACAAAGTGCAGACTTCATATAGTTGTTATAAACTTTGTAGTTGGCGAGTATATAGAGCAGAGTGAAATGAAGAGTCGTAATAATAGAATAAATCTAAGTATGGAAGAAAAGCAAGCAGTGTAATAATGCAAGGTTATTGCTGGACTTCGCCTTTGATCGTGTCATGTCGATGACAAGACAATGGACTGGGATGAAGACAGCAAGCTGAGAGAAATAAAAGGTGGTACTTGAGTTGAGCCATTCTGGACGCGACTGTGTGCCTCTTGAAACTACTTTAGATAGCTACATTAGATGTGATGTTACAAAGCGATGGTTCATTGTCACCAGACCGTTATTATTGCTTTTGTTATAATCGGCATTTTTCAGCTTTTGAAGTTCCTAAAGCAAAAGCAACACAGTCTGCAAATAAAAATTGGCACATCCCACTTCACTAATCATCCTTTGTAACGTACGGGAGTTTCTCTCTTTCGAGTCGTCTGGAAAAAGTGTCTCGTTCTCACCAGAGCAATCGGATATCCGAGCTACCTGAAAGAATCAAATGCACCAGTGAACTCCCTTAAAAGCTGATCTTATTAAAGACAAGGGGAATTCGGCTTAATGGCTGGGTTCTGCATTAGGACAAGAGAAACTAGTGGAATATTGAAAGCGGAAAAGTTTCCTTGTTCTTTTATAAATGTGCATGGAACAAGGAAACTTTGCCCATAATATGATGGCGTTGGCATTGGTACTCCAGACTGAAACGAAGTGTGTATCGTTGGGCGAATTAAATTTTACAAAAGTGTTGAAATGGTAAATGGGCTTGCTACTTGGCAGAGAAAGCATGTGGAGAAAGTAAAAGTGAGAGGAATTTTCCGAATCGCGAACAGATTTTTGTGTATGAAGAAGGAGAATGTATGTACAAGGTATGCCTAGAAGTTGCGTTTTATTGGCATTACTGCTGTTGCTTCTGGTGTTTAATGTGCTGACAATGAGCAAGGCGGAGTGTAAATGATAGTTTGGTAGCGCATCCGAAGTACCACTCTGTAAAAAGGAAAAGTGGTCAGTGGGTCTCTGGTCTGAAAACGGAACGAAATGTGTAGTTTAGTTTCACTGTTGTGGACGCAAACAACGCACGAACACAACCCAACTTTCCCTTTGCAATTCTGTTCGCCTATTTTTTCCGGTTTCTTATGTGATAATGGCTACTTTTACTTTTACGTTCGCCTTGAATAAAAAGGCGAGCGAAATGTGTGCTTACGGAATTTAGAGATTCCATTTTATTGTAGGATGCTATCTTGTTAATTGGATTCCGCTCTCTCGAGTGCTCCCCTCTCTTCGTTTGAACCCGCTCTTCGGGAAAACTTAGCTAAACAAAAGAACATAACTGAATTTTCGTATTCCCAATATTTCTTCCATTTACCACAGCTCCTCGGTTTTCTTCTGACTTTTTCCGTTTCCTCGAGTGAGTGGAGTGAGTGCCATGTCTCACTTCACTACTTCGTCTTTTCTCTTTCTTCTTGATTAGAAAACAATAGATAATAAGAAACGTGCTTATTTTTGCACCATTTCTTCAATAAGATGAATCCACTCGCTACTCTCATCTACCATAGGCACCAGTGACATGCCTCCATTTTCAGCCTTGTTTTCTTCTAGCTGTATGTTAAAAGACGGTCGGTGAAGTGGTCCTAAATTGTACTGGGAATATCTACCACTTTGCCGGTTACAAGTTGGAAAATGCGATGGAAAACAAACACAGGACAAGTAAGCCGTTTCACAGTTAAAATAGTGGCGGTTGGTGTGTCTCTTGACGTCAAATGGATTGAGCAGATGCAAAGAGAAGAATAATACGAAATGGAAAAGTTTCCAGTGGAACAGGAGCCGAGTCGAGTTCTATGCAAGTTGTGCATATGAAAAGGTTACGTTTACCTTTCGTGTGGCGTGCGAATGTCGAGGAAAAACTTTTTATATCGGTATGGCCACAGTGAGAATTGCGAATTGTAGAGCGCTCTTGCAATGATATAGGGATTTTATGTAAACACGATGAATACCCCAGAGAAAGGTTTCGTCTTGGCGGGTGTCACTTATGTAAAAGCGAGTCCATCGTTATGCAGTTTCTTCGTGCTACCTTTTTCGCTCTTTCTTACACTGCATCGTATCGTCTGCCTGGGCTGGGTGCTTTTCCTTGTTGTAATGTAAGTAACAGAAGCAGAATGCGGATGCGGACAGAAAAATAAAAACCTGCGACAGAGAGATCGTGACAATACGAAAGAAAAAATCTTGAATTTCCTTTCTGTCTCTGAGTCTCTGTCGAGAATGGAGTTTCCGTTTTTGCAGGAACAATATGAAAGAAAAATATTGTATTTCAAAAGAGTACAAGTTCACTCCACTACAACAAACTAGACGAGGGAGAAAAATAGAGTCAAATTATAGCCTTCTTATGTGAAATTTTTCATGTCATTGAAACCATTTTGTATGTAATCATATCGGAGTTGATTTTGGCTATCTGCTATGTACGTATGTACGTATGTTTAAACAAACTAAAATTACGTTTGGCAGTTACATAAAAGTTTGATTTTTAATTTCGGAAAAGAGTTCACTAGACACTCATTCAATTTCCAGACCGGAATTTGTTACTTTTGATGCACGCGTCTGACACAGAATGCAGACGTCATTTGTATCTTTTTGTAACCTTTTTCGGCATTGCTTCAACTTGAATAAATTATGCAGGTTCAGAGTTGCAAGACCCAACAGTTCTCTGTGGAAAATCCGCCTACGGATCT